>CAODLS011343526.1:0-13310 GCA_948243855.1 Flueggea neowawraea | reverse complement strand
GCTTGTTTTGTAATTTTGCATTTTGTCGATTTCTGAGAGTTCGGGGACTCTTTTGGTGATTCTGACTATTTGAAAAAGTTAGTTAACTATCCTAGTATAGTTGAATGACTATTTTGTAATTTGTCAAGTTTCGGGGACTAAAACGTAATTTTACACTGGTCGAGGACCAATCTGTAATTTTATGTAGATTCTGTATTTTGGATCAAGATTGATAGATTATCATTCGAAATGAATCATTTGGGGTCTTTCAAGAGTCTGCATCTGCATCTGTACTTCATGCATCTGGTATTGCCACAATACTGCATTTGAATTTGCTTCTGATATATCTATCAATATATGTTTGTTTTGTTCAGCTTCTTGTTCGTGCACGAGAGACCAACCACCAACGAATAGGGCTTGACGGGTGTTTTGCACTTAGACTTCCAGACGAGTGAATAGCAACTTTAGACATATAGGCTGTGTCTCGAACTATATATGTTTCTATTGTGTATAACACATATTCTAAAAATGAACTAATCTAATGATTGACTAATGATAAACAGATTATGTGTATTAATTAGGACTCTGCTTTGAAATTGATATATATGTACTATATATCTCTCCTCTGATTTTGATGATTCTACGCATACTCTGTTTTGATACTATATATTATTATGCTTTTGTTCTCTGATATGAGACACCTACTGTTACGGGGTAAAACACAACCTTTGGTATACCAACACTTTGATAAAACCCAGCTATCAGGGTTGCCGATAGCCATGTGTCCTGATCCGGCATATGATTTGATATGGATTGTGGCGGAGTCCACATATTTTGTTATTAGTGCCACGTGCACACCTTCTGCTGTGGTCCTATATATTTGTATATGTATTTTGACTTTGAAAACGAAAATCATTTTGTACGCCTCCGTGTTTATGATTGCTTTGTGTGCGAAACCTTTTGCGAAATGATTTTTCTGGAAAGCTATTACATATGTATAACGTGTATATATATGTATGTTAAACTATATCTGCATGTGTAGTTTTGAAATATTTTCAAAATAGTCTTTAAGCGGCATGTATAAGGCGATCTGGAGTGTTATTCCTCACTGGACCTTGACCCCTTTTGTTTTCTCTGTTTATGTGATCCCTATTGAGCAGGTTCACAGATTTTGGCCTACGACAACTGTCAGCATCCAGACACCAGTGAGACATCTTTTGATTAGTGACGCCCTTTTGTCCGGGATCGTCTTTTGTTTTGTAGAGCTCTGTATGAGGATGTAGTTGGGTTACTGGGTTGCCACTTTGGCTTTTGTTTTGAGACTTCCGTTGTTTTTCCGCACTTATACTTTTGATGTATTTATTTATATATAATTTGATTTACTATGTTTTCAATTATTAAATGTTTTAACAAATATTTTATAATCTGAATGGTTGGGTATTTGTTCTGATCTCTGAGGCTTGTGCGAGATGGGCTGGGGCTCCCACATACGGTTCACCTCGTACGTCGGTCACAGGCTCGCAATGGGTCGTGACACTGAGTAAGTAACAGTATGTAGGATTTAGTTGCCTAATCTTTTTACTCAATTTTCCAAAGTTTCACTTAAACATTGCAAAGTAAGTCCTCATTCGCTAAATAAGTATCCTTTCATGAAATTAAGTCTCATGTTACCCGCATTAAGTGAAAATTTGATTACTTAATTTTTCTAAGTTTGACTTAATTGTGAATACTTCTATAAATGCAGATCAGTTAAGTAACATCTGCTTTAGTTAACTCTAATAAATGTTGTCTAACCATTACCGTTACTTAATTTACCATATATTGACATAATTTTCTGGTTATTTGGTCAGTAATCAAAAATATTAAGTAACTTTGTGGTTGAGTTAATTTTTCTTGTCTTTACTTAATTGCTTGCACAATTCTGTCACGCGTGCAATATGAGGAAATGTAGTAAAAAATAAGTAACGTTCTGAAAGATTAAGTAATGCATGAATTCACTTAATTTTGTCATGTGTCACCTAATATTACCAAATCCAGTCATGGTTAACCTATTAATTAATTGGTCTCAAAATTACGTCAAATATAAAATAAACAAGTAAAACTAATTGTTACTAACGTTTTGCCAAAATCACTTAATTGTCTCAAATTCAGTCACACTGCACAACGTAAGTAATTGTCCCGAAAAAACGAAGTAACAGGTCACAAATTGATCCATCACTTAATTGTTGCTACTATCTCTTAAGAGGTAACTTATTTAATCAACATCATTTTTCATTTCTTCAGTTGAGTAAATTATTTAAAAGTGACTCACAATTTCTAAAATGCACTATTTTTTCATTTTCTTCAATACTAATGTGTTTTTCATAATGTATCACTTTTAAAAATATTTTTCCACCAACTTATTAAACTTCCCAAAATTACACATGAAAAAACTTGTCATCAAGATAAAATTAAATATAATTTATTAAAATAAATGTAACTCATTTCAACAAATATAACTAAAACGCATACCTTTATTTAAGGCTTCTTAATTTGTGAAAAATTTCAATCTTCCTTATATCAAGATTGATGAACTCTCTTTCATTTTTTTTAGTGGAAAAGAAATAAATATAGAATTAAAATTTAGTTTGCTTATCTAATATCAAAATGGTTGCCATAAAAATTGGATTCTTCTCAATATAAGAGTAGTAGAAAAGAGGAAAAAAAAGGCAGCAAAGCAAAGCCTCCAACAATTGGCGCAGTCTGTGGGAAACATGAACGAAAAGCCTTGTTTGTAGACGTTTAGAGAAGTTCACTGACAACCACCTACTTATTTAATCACGGAGCAAACGCCTTCAAACCAAGCAGGACATCTCGAGGAGGATGCAAGGAGCATTGGAGCTGAAGCCTGAGGAACCACCGTCCCAACCGTTCCACTAGCTAATTACGAGGTGCTGAGGAAGTAGAACGAAGAGAATCAAAAAGCTTTGGGCTAGATGGTGACTTTGCTAGCAGTTCCCTCCTCAGGAGCAGCTTCCACCCACGTTACGTGGTTATGGCCAAAGTGCTCGGAGTAGAGGAGTACCAGATAGATGTGACACTCCGCAACAAAGTCATTGCTAATCTACACAAATGCCTGAGCAGTTGAATCTTCCACCTCTCTAAGAGCACTTTGATGTTCTTATTCATGAGGCTCGGGTCGAGGCTAGAAGGGAAAATTACCTGGAGGTGGTGGAAAGTACCTGCAAATGAGAGCTTAGGATTCCTCTAAGAAAGGTTGAGGTCGAGCCCTAGTTCTTGATGAATGTACGAGAAGCAACAAATATGAAGAGGATGATCGAGGAAGTCATCGAGCAAAAAAAAGTTGGTTCTTGTAGAGGAGGAGAAGTAGAGAGCCAAAGCTCTATTCACAAAGAAGGTTATGGGAAGCCGCTTCTTCTAAAGTTTAAGATGCCTTCATTGTCAAATTTCTCAGGAAAAGAAGATTCGCATGAGCATGTGCAAAATTATGAGGCCATCATGATGTTTTATGGATGGGAATACACCATCATGTGTCGTGCGTTCCCGATAACGCTCAAGGACCATGCCCGTTCATGGTTCAATGGACTGAAGAAGGCTTCACTTTCCTGCTTTGATCAGTTGAGGAAGGAGTTTATCAACACTTTCATCATAAACAACAAGTGGAAGAAGGATGCCATGCACATATTGAGCGTAAAACAGAGCGAGAAGGAGACTTTGTGATAGTACGTGGATAGATTCAGGAATGCCACCCTCAAGGTTCACGATATGCAACCCGGAGTGGTTGTGGTTGTAATGCTACAAGGGACGTGATCAATTCAAATCCAAGAGTCATTGCCTCTAGATCAGCCTAGGACTTTAGTTGATCTCTTAGTTCGAGCCAACAAGTACATCTTGTAGGCTAAGGTCATGAAGATCGTAAGAACTAAGGAAGATAATGACAAGAAAAGGAAGGAGAGAGAGGCTCATGAGGAGTCGAGTAGAAAGAAGGAGAAGTCGGGAGACTCAAGAGCACCTTCTAGTCCTCGCTTTGAAAAGTACATCCCACTGAACGAGTCGAGGTCAGCCATCCTGGCAGCGATAAGTGACTCAGAGCTCATCACTTTTCCTCCAAAGACCGACAAGACTTTGGGAAGGAATATGGATGCATACTGCAAATACCATGAAATGAGTGGACACTCCACGAACAAGTGTCAAGAACTAAAGAATAAATTAAGAATCTTGTTCGAGGTGGGCACTTGAACCAATTTGTTAATGATGAAGCATCGAGACAGGAGCCAAACGGTGAAACAAGGCAATGAAGGAGGAATGACGCATGTAGAGGTGATCAACATAGGACCAACTAGGCACACTACCACTTGAAATATCGAGTTTTGATTGTTGAGTGTAATTCTAATGGTGATAACAAGTTGAATCCTTTAAGTTTTGTTATCTTTCTCTTTTGTAACTTGTTATTCTGAACAAATAACATGTCTTCTTTTTTTTGCATAAATAACTTCTTTTGAGTAAAAAATAGGTTGATGCAAGTTGAGTGCTTAGCCATGCATAACAAAAAGAGCACGCGAGAAACCGTGCTCATTTAACCAAAATTTCTAAAGCATGGTATGAGTCCAAGCATTGGCTCGTCGCTGTTAGCGTACAATAAACCGTCTTGAAAATGTTAAAATGGAGCATGAGTAGAAAAGCTTATGAGAAATCAGACTCTCACCATTTACACGTGCAATAAAGAATAAGAGGCTGCTAAAACTACGTGAGTAGCAATGCTTGTTAAAACTTAAGCCCTCACTAAGAGCATGAGGCAAGCAACTAAATCGTGAGTAGAAAAGCTTGTGAAAAATCGAGCTATCACGAGGCAAATACACTGAAGGAGTAGAAAAGCTTGTGGAAAACCGAGCTCTCACTATGAAAACACGCAATGAAATGATACACTGTGATGTGGCAATGGAGCATGAAGCTTTTAGGAAAACGAGTGCTCATTGTAGAACACACGCAATTGAAAATTGAACGTCGCATATAGTCATCAAGCTTGCGGAAAACTGGGCGTTGACTAATGATAAAACTCTAAGATGTGTGGCAAGTGAAATCCCAAGTGGTATTGTCATGAACACACGTGAAAGTTTATTCGCTAAAACGTGTAACCAGTGAAACCCCAAGTCATTTTTCCATGACCGCACATGATAGTTTATTCACTAAGACATGTGACAAGTGAAACCCTAAATGGTATTATCATGAACGTGTGTGACAATTTATCTACTTGTCCTCAGCAAGTGAATAAACTACTACTATTACTAAGACTCCATCGAAATCACTTTCCCAAAAATTCATTTGGCCATGCAATTGGGGAGCAACATTGCATAAAAATTTTACATGAAATAGAAGCACATAAACAAGCATATGAGCAACAAATAAAATAAGTGGAAAGTCCCTAAACACCAGCATGGTGGAAATGACAAACTTAATGAGGTGGGATCGATATGATGAACTCCACAAGGAGATGATGAACTTCACGAGGTGGAGTGGAGATCACAAACTACATGAAGTGGAGTAGAGATGATAAACTCCGCGAGTCGATGAACTTTATAAGGCGAGATGGTGATGATGGACTCCCAAAGTTCGTGAACTCCACGAGGTTATGGGCCACATGAAGTTGATGAGCACCGTGAGGCAAGTCGGTGAACTCCACGAGTTGGTGGGCTCTATAAGTTGGTAAGCTCCATGAACGACGATCCATGAGCCACGAATCGCGAACCACCAAGGTGCATTGAACACCAACGTGGTAGTGAGGATGAAGTCCTTCAAGAAGCGACTCCTGAACACCCATATGGTAGTGAGGATGAAGTCTTCCAAGAAACGGCTATTGAACGCCCATATGGTAGTGGATATGAAGTCCTCTAAGAAGTGGTTCCCAAACACCCACATGTTGGTGGGAGTGATGAATCCTCTAAAAGAAAATGGCATGTGGCAGCTGCCATTGAACGCGAAGTCGTCTGGTTCATAACAACAACGATAAGTAGTCTGATCCATAACAACGACATGGGGTCTGGTCCATAACAGTAATGACAAGTGGTCTGGTTCATAACAACAACGACATGTGGTTTGGTTCATAATAGCAACAACATGTGATCTGGTCCATAACAGCAACAACAAATGGTTTGGTCCATAACAACAACAGAAAATCCTCTGGTCCATATCAGTAACAACAAGTCGTCTGATTACGACTCATCGTCTAGAGTCATGAACGACTTGTCGTCTGGAGTCACGAACATCTGTCATCTGTTCTCACAAACGGCTTGTCATCTGGATTGCTCTGCGAACTCCTGGTCGTCTAGTGTCACGAACATGTCAATCATCCCCTTCAACTTTTATGGTTGTCGTTACAACCCATGATCCGCCGCTGCCGAACGAGACTCGCTTGAAGCCGCTGCACCAAAAGGAAAATAACAATGAAAAGAAAAAAAGAAGAGAAAAGAAAAAGGCCTAAATAACATAATAAAAAAAACCAAAGTAAAGGAAGCAACAACAACCTTCAAGAATCTTCGCAACAGATATTATCAAGGTCACCAACGAAACAAAGGTGAAAAAGTGAGTGGAATCATGGACAAAAATAATGACATAACTCCATTTAACAGCATGGCAATAAACTTCTTCTGGTTCAGTTGATCATGCAGTTCATGTTAGAAACATTGAGTCTCACGGCCATGTTAATATCAAAGGGAAAGCAACAAGACAGTTCATCCGGTGCCGCGGCGACAACGTGCATGCATGCATTAGAATAGCAAATATGTGTGCATGGCTATTTCACAAACAATGCTAGAAGGAGACAGTAGGTGGAAGCATAAATTAATAAAGGTAGAGAAACAACAACAACAACAACAAAAGAAAAAAAATAATTATAAGAGGAAGAAGACCAACAAGATGAAAGGGAAGAGAAAAAAGTAAGGAAAACCCTAGGAGAAAAAGAAAAGCTCTAAAATATGTGTGGGAAGCTTTAAAATATTAAAGAGAGGAATTCTGAGAGCCGCCAAAACAAGTCAACTCAATAAAGATTCAAAAAACAGCATATCGAGTTCCCATATTTCTGGTAAATGGATTAATCGCTCCCCACTTGGGGAAATAATTTCAGAAAGGCATTCGCTCCAAATATTTGCTATAAAGCTCGATCTTTGTTTGAAAGAGGACATGCCAAATTTTTTACTCTTATATCCGGAAAATTCATAGAAAAGAGTGATGAGCAATTGATGAGACCATTAAACTTGTAACGGAAAATATTTTAATAAATAGAAACATTACAACTCACTAATAATGAGAAGACGTTACAAATATTAACATTCACTTTTGTTACTTTATAAATAAACATAATGAACACTTCCCAAGATATGCTCTATTCTCCACAGACTTTGATACTCTGCTAAAATCTCTATTGATTTGAGCATCACAGATATTTTCGGAGAGCATTCTGACCTTATCGTGTTCTGTGTTTTTAGGTTTCAAGGTAACGTTCACACTTTCCAAATATCCAAATTCTTTGAGTTCTTATCATTATTATTGTTCATTTTTCTAGGCAACAACTATCTCAATCTAACTATAGTTGCCTTAAGTTTTCTACGTGTGTGAAATAATAAAAACATGTGGTAAAATTTGTGGCTAGTATTCATGTCTTAATATTATTCAAGTAAATATATATATAGATAGAGACGCGATTAGGTCTGTAGGTCTGTTCATCTCACAGTTCTAAATAGCTGAATATATATATATATATATATATATATATATATATATATATATAAATAGATAGATAGATAGATAGATAGAGAGAGAGAGAGAGATTTATGTACATTTATCACGTAAATATATATAATAGCTGAATTTAATTAATTTGACAAATCATTTGGCATTAGCCAAATGAACAAACACATAAGATAATCTGTATTTTTTTCTCGAAAAAATATATTATTTGGAGATAAAAATAGAATGAATTGATGCCGTTACATTGTTCAAATTTCTTTTCATTCATACTAACAAGATTTAATTTATTTTAGTAATCGAGCTTCCTTGATGACTTATTTTTAGTTCTGTCACTGCTCAACTATGTACATATCATTTATAAAACTAGAATTTGCTTGAGCTTGCTAAATATAAATGAATCAAAATTAAATATAATTTGAAACTCCAGTCAAATTAACTTGACTTTGGATTTTCTTTATTAAGTTGGGTATGAAAACTCTAAAAGCTCTTCTCGACTCGGATAAATAAGATACTCCGCCTATGTTGCAATCACAATGAAGAACCATGCACGTGACGTATTAAAAGAAAAGCATGCCTTGGCCAAGTCCAAGTTAGCCTTGCAAGGACCTCAGTCCAGTAGTGACTCCTCAGTGGGAAGTAATTTTACTGAAAAAGGGATTTGAGAGATTGTTCTTCGATTCATTGATAAAAGGAAAGTACTGTTCTAATCTTGTTTCGAAAACAAGTATTAGATTCTTAGCACAAAGCGATGCCGGTTGCGGTGTCATATCTGCCACCGCATTTCCACAAATATATGCTTAATGCTTCTTGCATATCTCTTACTTTTACATGATTAGTTACAGAAATTCTGGTCTCAGAGTCTCCACGCCTGCAACCTTTATGAGGCGTTTGGTTTTGAGCATTTTGACATAATATATTGTCACACACTCTACTTTTTTATTATGCAATCTTCTATTCTACAATCTGCTATATTTTATGATGTTTTTGACGTACTTGACTGTAAGTAACTCAGACGCTTGTGATGAATCTCGAGCTCACATGTGATTATGGCGCTAACATAACAGCATGGTATATTGGTATTGATTCGGTGATCGCCGTTTCAAAAACTGTGGCTCGAACATTCATTTAAATATTCAAAAGTTGACGACTCAAAGTGAGGGTGCCATTTTCAGTAATTTAATCACATGAGATCTATTCCCTTTTGCTCCGTCTATATATATAAGAGCTTAATTTCTTGTGTCTCGCTTGTAGTGAGTTGTGGTAAGTTAACAATAAACATGACTAGTTGTGGTGAGCAATTGAAGCCTGTTGTCTCGATGGTAGCTGTAAATTTTGGGTTTGCCATTGTCAATGTGCTTTTCAAGAAGATTCTTGATGAGGGTACCAACCAGATGATTATTGTAGCGTACCGGCTAGTAGTTTCCACTATTTTCTTGACACCAATCGCTTTCTTCTTGGAAAGGTACATGCTGTTAGCTTCTTTCATTGGCTTCTCGTATAAGTTTGTCTGCTCAATTGTGTTTGTTCTTTTCAATCATTTAATATATAAAAAAGATTCACATGTACACATGTAATTTTAATTGTTTTAATTTTCCAGGACAAGTAGACCTAAGCTTACTGCAAGGATTTTATGCTGCCTTTTCATCAGTGCTCTATTTGGGTAAGACCTATTTTATGCCATTGCTCATTTACACTGCTGACATGCATGCAGCGATGCAGCGGCGGCTCTCCTGTTAGGCGAGCTAGGCCATTGCTTAGGGCTCCGAATTGAGGGAGCTTACAATTCTTAGTGTTAAATATCACATATATGATAAGTAATATTTGAAATAAAATATTATTAGACATTGAATTAGTAAAGAAATATTGTCTTTTACTTCGTAAGCCCTCATTATATTTTGACGGCAAGACGTTGTCTCTTAATTTGATTGAAGGGTTCTTTCCGTCTTGGTTAAAAGTCCAATATTATATATAACATGACATGAAAACTATTGATGGCAATTTATATGTTTTCAGGTTAGCCATGACACAGTATTTTTTCATTGTGGGACTTAAATACACATCTGCCGCATTCGCATGTGCATTTCTTAACACACTCCCTGTCATGACTTTTATTTTTTCAGTATTGTTCGGGTGAGTTAATAAGAAAACGATTATGCATTCAATTGCTGAAAGAAAATGAGAGATGTTTCGAACTGGTTACTGATTGATATTTAAATCTCTTTTCAGTTCAGAAAAAGTGAATCTGAACAGCAAGGCAGGAAAAGCTAAGGTGTTAGGTGCTCTTATTTGCATAAGTGGAGCTATATTTCTCACCCTTTATAAGGGGATAACTGTAACCAGTGCTCATTCTGAAGCCACCACAAACACTATGGTCTCTGATAGAGTCACAAAGGTGGGTACTTAGTTCGATATTTTTGACAGCAGGATGCCTTTCATGGTCTTCATGGTTTCTTATACAAGCAAAGGTTGGCAAGGCATATCCATGTCAGCATACTAGCACTGCCATTTTGAACTTCTTAGCTATGATCCAATCTGTCATTATAAGTTTAATCATTGGGAGGAATATTGCCGCATGGATTCTGAAAGGAAAATTGGAGATTATAAGCATCATTTATGCCGTAAGTTTGCTAATGTCATCACTTTTTTTTAATAGTTGTTGCCCATGATATTTCTCTTGATAGTATTATCAGACAGTTAATAAATAAACTAATGTTTGTGTGGTTTGACAGGGAATGGTACCATCGGGGTTGTGCTATGTGGGGATGTCATGGTGTGTCAAAAAAAGGGGTCCAGTATTCACATCTGCATTCACTCCTTTTGCCCAGATTTTTTCTGCGACGTTCGCATTTGCTTTCTTACATGAACCACTCTATCTTGGAAGGTAACTAGATTTCCTATAATTTCTCCCACCTTGTTAGCTGAAAACCTATTTATCGTTGCATGATGGCTTCTATCTTTTGCAATCAACAGTGTTGTTGGATCTGTTATAGTCGTACTTGGTCTGTACATTCTACTGTAGGGGTAAAAGCAAAGATGCAGAAGAATGTGCAGTGAAGCCAGCACATCAAGAAGCTAAGTAAGAAGAAATTATGATGCAGATTTGTAGTTGCCAGTGACTGTAAATTAAACGTCCAAATAGACAGCCTCTGAGAATATCACCATGTTCACTTTTAAAGAAATTGGAAAGCATAATTTTGCAGTGTAACACGTTCAAGTGATTGGAAGAGAAAGAAAAAAAAGAAATAAATGAATGAGATCATTATCAATGAGTTTACAATTTACTGGTACGGAAGTTAACTTTAGCATATGGGCCAAGAGTTTGATGCCAGAAGCAAATAAAATGACTTGCAAAAATAAACGGACAAAATCATCTAAAATCTCTCCTTTAGCTGAGTATATTGATATATTTTTAACAAATTGAACTTAACTCACCCCAAAAGACTCTTTAAAGGGAGAGGTTTATCATTGAATTCCATTATGCCCAGGCGATGTGGAATTCTTTTACACACTCCCCTCAGTCTGAACTGAGCTAAACATCAAATGGGCTTTGGGCAAAAATTGCTTGGTACCGCCCCAAACCACCGCACTAGGAGCATGACTCTAATACCATAACAAAATGAGCTTAACTCATCTCAAAAGACGCTTTAAAAGGAGAAGTTTGTTATTGAATTATAAGTCTAGAAAATCCACTTTGCCTAAGCGATGTGGGATTCTTTGACAATTTTAGTTTCAAGCCATTTTCATTCTTTCTATCTATTGCTATTGCGAAATGCTAATACTTCTTGATATGTCAGAGATTGCATATTCACTGACCTATTTGCTACTTTTTGATGAAGGGTTGGGTAATAATATTTCAAAACCCTTTTAATTGACTATAAAAAGAAGCCATCAAGTTTGATTTTATCTTCTTCTCATGGAAAAGTATAAATTTCTGTTGGAATGTTGATATTTTTGGTTGTAGAAATATCTCAGTCTAGAATGCCTTGTAAAGTTAAAGAGATAGACATCATTACTAGATTAGTCAAGAAATCTCTAGAATTTTTAATAGTTATAAATATGTATCAGCATGTAAACTTTACTTTCAAGGAAAACTATGAAGTTTTGATTATGTAAAGTTCTAGTCCTTACCTCTTCTTTTCTGTCAAACCAATTTCACCAAGAATCATACAAGTGGTATGAGAGCGTAAATGATCTTAATTAAGGGTTTTGTGGGTATCTTTGAAAGTGTCCAAACCTCCACTATCTCAACCCAGCTAAAGTTACCTTATATAAATGTGTGAAAATGAAATAATAAAAACTTGTGGTAAAATTTGTGGTTAGTATAGGAGGGCTAGGGAGGTGGGGAGGGGAGGGAGTTTGCTGGTGCACAGTATTCGTGGTCAGAATAGAGGAAAGACACGAGGGAATACCCAACTTGGGGAGGTCAACACAAGCAAAATTAGGACAATATACAGTCTAAAAATTCTAGATGTTGGAGTGGCGAGTGTTTCAATAGTGGCAAAAAGGGACACTTCGCAAGAGATTGTTGGTCTAAGAGGAGGCCAGCAGTAACAATGAGCGATCATCATAAGGGAGAACCTGAATGGGATGTGGAAGTATTTTTTTTATATGAATTTTGAAACAATGCAATTTGACTCCTCAAGTTCAGAAACTGTGAAAGTTCCTAGCCTTGTGGCAACCACAATGGAGGAACAAGAGATGCAAGCATTTAGTGCTTCTAGTTCTCATAGAATCGATTATGAGAAGGACTGAATCTTTGACTCTGGGTTGTTCCAATCACATGACAGGAGACAAGGGAAAGCTTTGTAATATTACAGAATATAAAGGTGAGCGAGTTGTGGTGATTGCAAATAACTCACGAATACCAATCCCTCACATTGGTGACAAGGTCATTGATTCTTGTCTAAATCAGAAGCAAGTGCAACTAGAAGATGTCTATCAAGTATCTGGAATCAAGAAGGATCTTCTATCTGTATCACAATTGATTGATTCTAGTACGTTTGACCTGTGCGTGCCCTAAAGATGTCAAGGTTTATCAAGTTTCCATCAAGTTATAGTATTTTAATCAAATAGTTTTTAGCAGTTGTAAAAAGTAATTTTATACAATCTGTCTGATTGTTATTTACTAAACGCACTTTCTTGACAGTACAATACTAAACAAAGCCTCAGAAGTACGTAAACCATCAAGTACTACACATATTTTTCAGTTACTCTTAAAAGCCATATATAGGATTGGAAAGGCAATCCGTGGTATTTACGAGGGATTTGGCATCATGAAATGCAGAGGCTGCAAAGTCCAGACTCGGGAGTTCGTTGTTTCGTCCATGTAATCAACGAGAGAAGGGCTTTTGTGGTTGTGCACACCTTCATATGTTGTGATCACATAGCTTGGATCTTCTTTATCTCTTTCAACCCTCTTCTTCACAATGCACCCTCCACTTGAGCACTTGTAATAGTTTCTGCTTTGTCACCAATAAACTAAAGTTATAAGTTAATATACTATAATAACTAGTTTAATTATTAGTTTTTCTGATATCTGTTAAGTGCAGAATACACTTATCCATTTCACATAAGCAAAAAGTATGGGG
>CAODLS011343253.1:0-12635 GCA_948243855.1 Flueggea neowawraea | reverse complement strand
CTCTACCAATTTTCATTCCATCCGCAAGTACACTCATACACATACCTGCCTATATTTGAGCACTCAATTTGGTAACGTCTTTTTAAGTCCAAGAAAATATATGTCCTCGTGTATACTAATGAAATGTGTGACCATTAAATTCTTTTTTTTTTCTTTTTCTTATCTATTTATCTAAGAAACTACAAACAAATGCAAAAAAGGTTTGTGGGTAAACGTCAACGCCATTTGGTGGTTGAATGAAATGTTTATTTTAGTTAAAAGTTGACAACCATACTTCTTTGAATAGTAATAATGGCATGAATTTTATTGAGCTATAATTTTTTTGTCGAATAGCTAATGTACACATCAATCTCTATCATCATGACTAAGTAGCGTAGAACAAAAGAATCAAGGCTTTCGACTTGGAATGGACTTCCAGAAAACGCGGTTAGACCAGCATCCAGTTGCTTTTAACTATTATTGTTAGGAAAGCTAATTTAGCTTGAGGCAAACTAATTTGTTCAATTTCCACTGCAAGTTTACCGAGTTGCTCTAAAAAAGTGTATCAAAGTTAAATTAATTTGACTTGACGCAAAAACAAAACAAATTTTCAAACAAATTAAAGGGTTCAAATATTCTGGCCAAAAAACTTGTTGATCTAAATTGGCGACAAATTATAGCTAAATGATGAATAAGTTTTCATTTGTCACCAAAAAGGCAACAATTTCATGGGCGACAAAGTTAACAAAACTTAAGAAGCATAATTATTATTTTGTCGCTAGATGTATCACAACATTGGCGAGTAACGCAACACTTTGTCGCCAGTTAGCAAGAATATTTTCCTCCTATGTTGGCAAATGTATTCCATTAGTGACAACTTTGTTGCTAAATTATTTTTTTGTAAATTTAAAATTTGTTTCTACAATCTTTATAATAAAAATCAAAAGAAAATAGATAATTAGAAAAATAAATTCATTAATAACAACAACAACACCAACAATAACAACCTTCGTAAAATATCTCTAAAATAATTACAAAGCATAAAAAATCACCAAAATGGTAGCTAGGCCCAATCCACTCAATCTAAACTGCCTGCTCTAGCCAATCCATTATTAAATCTGTTGAATTGAATTGAATTGATTTTTCTTGGAGTTTTGGGAAACCACTTGGTGTTTTGTTAAGTCAAGGAATGAATGGGACGGATTTGTGATGAAATGATGCAAAAAATAGCTAAGTATAAAAGTTGCAGTGAAGGACATAGCCTGAGACACAGCTATGTCCCAGGCCATGTAATGTTATGCTTTGGTTTTGCTTGACACACGGACACAACTCCAAGACCATGTAATTTCTACCACGACTGTGTCTTAACCTATCACGATCGTGTCTTCTGTTCTGATGTGTTTAGGACAAATGTTAGGGTTTGGAATAACCTAATTTGGCTTGCTTTTATTGTAAACACATAAAAAGATGGCTTGGGAAACTCTTGCAGCTTTTAGCTGACTTTCATTGAGAATAACAAATTGTTCGCTCTCTTTGCCCATGGACGTAGATCACATTGATCGAACCACGTAAATTATGTGTGTTGTGTGTGATTGTTCTCTTTTTATTTTGCTTTTTCTATTACTTGTTTGCTTGACAAGTGGTATTAGAGCTAAGAAACACCTGGCTTCAAATCTGCAGAACGAAGAATTCTCCGTACAAATTTGAGATTGATAAATTCAATGGGTCGAATGATTTCACCTTGTGGAAGCTGAAGATGAAGGCTGTTATGGTTCAATAGAAGTGTGGAAATGCAATAGATGGGGAAGATAAATTGCCGGCAGAATTGACAGCAGCACATAAAGTTGATGTTGTGCCTAGAATACATAATACAATTCTATTGAGTATGGGAAATAAAGTCCTGAGGGAGATAGCAGATGAGACTATAATAGTTGTTTTGTGGAAGAAGCTTGAAAGCAAGTACCAGAAAAAGTCACCGACCAACAGACTATCAGAAAAGGCAATTGCATACCTTCAAGATGTCAAAAAGTTTGCAGGTAAAAGAATTGATAACTTTAACAAAATCATTTTAGACTTGCATGGAGTTGGTGTTAAAGTTGAAAAAGAGGATCAGACCATGATTTTGTTGTGTTCTTTGCCTAGCTCTTATGAGAATTTTGTAGATACTATGATGTATTGTAGGGATAATATCTCGATTAATAATGTTAAAGATGCTATATAGTCTCAAGAATTGAAGAAGTTAGTTTCTGGTTCTAGGGAAGGCAGTATGGAGTCTGGGTTAACTGTGAGTAGGGGTAGGAGCACAGAACGAAATGATGGAGGATATAGAAATTCATGTTCCAAATCAAAGTTAGCATTGATATGCTCTCATTGCAAAGAGAATGGGCATTTTAGACATAACTGTCTACAAAGGAAGAAAGAAAATGGATAGGGATCGAATGGAAATGCGTAAATTATTGTAGCACATAATAATTCTGATAAACATGATGGTTATGATTAGGGAGAAGGAGGCGATGTTTTGATTTTCAGTACAACTGGTTTTGTAGAAACTTGGGTCCTAGATATTAGTGCTTCGTATCATATGACTTATTACTTATTCGCAAGAGCTATTTACTACCTTCAAGGAGTGGAATGGCAGTGTAAAGTTGGGTGATGATGGAGAGCTGAGTGTCAAGGGTAGTTGTTCAGTGCAGATTAAGATGTTTGATAGAATGGTTAGGACATTGGATGCCTGGTATGTCCCTAGACTGCGAAAGAATTTGATCTTTGTGGGTACCCTGGA
The DNA here is from genome assembly GCA_948243855.1 of Flueggea neowawraea. Lineage (NCBI taxonomy): Eukaryota > Viridiplantae > Streptophyta > Magnoliopsida > Malpighiales > Phyllanthaceae > Flueggea > Flueggea neowawraea. The sequence goes on along the minus strand of CAODLS011343253.1, from coordinate 9,874 downwards.
TAAAAATGGGTACACATTGTTTAGGAGTGGTGGAGTTCTCTAAGTATCCTTAGGAGCTCTAGCAATGATGAAAGGCAAATTGCAGCATGAGATTTATACATTGATGGGTAGTTCAATGTTGGGAACGACGGCAGTATCAAGCTTCATGGTTATTAATTCTGTAGAGAAGAAGGGTAGTAGTACAGAGTTGTTGCATCGAAGATTGTGGCATATGAGTGAGAAGGGACTTTCCATTTTGAGTAAGAAAGGGCTATTAGATGGTGCTAAGACCGAAAAGCTAAAGTTCTGTGAGACCTGTGTTATGGGTAAACAACACAGGGTGAAGTTCAGTATGGGCAGTCATACTACTAAGTGGTCCTTGAATACATTCACTCTGATTTATGAGATCCTTCTCCAGTGGATTCTCATAGCGGATGTAGGTACTTTGTAAGATTTATTGATGACTTATCTAGAAACGTGTGGGTGTATTTTCTGAAATTGAAGGATCAAGTATTTGGGAAGTTCAAGGAGTGGAAGACTATGGGGGAGAAACAGATAGGGAAAGTAGTTACGACACTCAGAGATGACAATGGACTTGAATTTTGTAACGGAGACTTCGATGAGTTCTGTAGAAAAGAAGGTATAGTGAAGCACCACACTGTATGGCATATGCCACAACAAAATGAGCTTGCAAAATGGATGAACCAAACACTTGTTCAGAATGCTAGATGTTTGAGGATAGACGTTGTGTTGTCAAAGCAATTATGGGCTGAAGCAGTTTACACTGCTACTTATTTGGTAAATAGATCACCATCGACTGCAATTGATTTTAAAACTCCTTAAGAGGTATGGTCCGAGAGACCTTCTAATTGTTCTGGTTTAAGAATATTTGGATCTCCTACATATGCTCATGTTAGTGATGGAAAACTAGAGCCTATGGCAGTTAAATGCATATTTCTAGGTTATGCAACTAGGGTAAAAGGTTATAGACTGTGGTTCACTAAAAATAGAACCCCAAAATTATTATTAGCAGAGATGTGACCTTTGATGAATCTGCTATGTTTGGCCAGAATGAGTTTGGTGATCTTGCAAAAAATAATGAAACTAATCTGGGTGCAAACCAGAAGATGGAGTTTGAGGTTGATACTTCAAAGAAGAATGGTGTAACTGACACACCTGAAAAATAGCCCGATATCAACCAGAATGATTCACAGAGTATAGCAGCTAGGAGACCGAGGCGAGAAATCTAGAGGCATGCGAGGTATGTGGATTGTGTTAGTGCTAATGTTACAAATCATGTTGCTTTTGCCTTAGCAGTGGCTAAAGAAATTGAAAGGGATTAATTGAGGTCGTATACGGAGGCGATGAAGAGTAACGAAAAAGAAAAATGGCTCAGGTCAATGGATGAAAAGACGACATCATTGAGAAAAATCAAACTTGGGAACTTGTGCCTTTGACAAAAGGGGTGAAATTGTTGATTGTAAATGGCTTTTTAGAATAAAGGATGGGATTCTAGGAGTTGAACCACCTAGATTCAACTCAAGGATTATTGTGAAGGGGTTTTTTCATAGAAGGTGGGGATTGACTACAATGAAATGTTCTCATCAGTTGTGAATCATAAAGCCATTTGAGTCCTATAAATAGCCATGGTAAGCATTTTTAACTTGGAGCAAGAGCAACTTGATGTTAAAACTGTTTTTTTGCGTGGTAATCTTAAGGAAGAAATATATAAGAAACAACCTGAGGGATTTGTTGATTCTGAAAGTCCTAATCATATTTTTTCTTGCTGAAGAAGTCATTGTATTGGTTAAAATAGTAACTTAGGTAATGGTACGAAAATTTTGATGCATTTATGATTGCTCATAAGTTTTTGCGAAATCAGTATAATAATTGTGTTTACTTTAAGACACTGCCTAATGGTTCATTTATATATCTGTTGTTGTATGTGAATGACATGTTGATCAAATTGAAATTGACAAACTGAAACAGTTGTTGAGTAGTGAGTTCGAGATAAAGGATTTGGGTACAACCCAGAAGATCTCAAGAATGGAGATTTGGAGAGATAGAGATGTAGGCTTGTTGTATGTATCTCAACAAAAATACATTAAAAAGTTATTGTAGGCTTTCCATATGGCATTATTTGAAAGGTATTAGTAGTGTGTGGTTGGTATATTGGAATGGTGATGTTTCCAATTGATTGGTTAGTTTTACTGATTCTGATCATAAAGGAGATCTTATGAAGAGAAGATCATTGACTTATTACATTTTCACTCTCTTTGGATGTGCTATTAGTTGGAGAGCTCCTTTACAGCCTACAATTGCTCTGTCTACAACTGAAGTGGAATACATGTCTTTGATAGAAGGGGTGAAACAAGGTATGTGGTTGAAAGGTCTTGTTGGTAGTTTGGGTTTTAATTTGCCTAAGCCTATTATCTATTGTGATAGTCAAAGTGCTTTGTGTTTGGCAAAGAATCTGGTTTATCATGAGAGGACAAAACATATTGATGTTAGATTGAACTTTATTCATGATGTGATTAAAGAAAAGTTGTTCTCTATTGAGAAGGTGGCCATATAAGACAATCTTACAGATATATTGACTAAGCCAATTACTACTGAAAATTTCAAGCATTGCTTGAGCTTGAGGCCATTCGGGGTGTTGGCAGAGGAGTGGTTCTTTATTATGTATTGAAAAGAGAAGGAGAAATTAATTCGAGGTGGAGAATTGTTGAATTGAATTGATTTCTCTTGGAGTTTTGGGAAACCATTTGGTGTTTTGTTAAGTCAAGGAATGAATGGGATGATTGGTGATGAAATGATGCAAAAAATGGCTAAGTATAAAAGTTACAGTGAAGGACACGGTCCAAGACACAGCCATGTGCCAGGTGGTGTAATGCTATGCTTTAGTTTTTCTCGACACACAGACACAGCTCCAAGATTGTGTCATTTCTGCCATGATCATTTCTTAACCCATCACGATCGTGTCTTCTGTTTTGATGTGTTTAGGACATATGTTAGGGTTTGGAATGACCTAATTTGACTTGTATTCATTGTAAACACATAAAAATGTAGCTTGAGAAACTCTTGTAAGCTTTTAGCTGACTTTTATTGAGAATAATAGAATTGCTGGCTCTCTCTGCCTTTGGACGTAGATCATATTAATAGAGCCACGTAAATTCTATGTGTTGTGTGTGATTGTTCTCTTCATTATTCTACTTATTCTATTTCTTGTTTTCCTGAAAAAAATCTACAAATGAAAGTTGCAAACATATCAATGTGTTGTTGCTACTCCAACAGCAAGACATATGTTGCCAATTGATTACACTTTCGAGCAACATCATCTCCTGTAAAAAGGTGTTGAAAGGGTTCACGGCACACTGCATATGCTTAGTATGAGAGATGGATCCGAATATGTCGAGAGCAAGATTGGCGTACAAATTCCACTTGTATATGGCATAACACTTAGTGAACTAGGAGTTGGCTTGTAGTTTATACATTTGGGTGTCCAACCATGGCCCTCTTTGGGGGTTGTGCTTCTTGTTGATCGTTGTTGAGGACTCCACTAAAGCACCTTTTGGCCTTGCGCTCCCAAGCTTGTGAATCCACTGGTCAATGTACCACTTATTATTCTAGTACAATTCGGATTACATTTCAAAATAATTAGAGAAGAAAGTGAAAAGTCACACTTAGGGAGATGTAAGTGACATATTATAATATATGATATGTTCTCAAAGTGGATGTGAATTAGACGTAAGCATGGTAGCAGATATCCATATGCTGCTGAATGGATACTAACCAATAAAAAGCCTAATTTACATATTTATCTCTAATGCAACTGTAAGGACCCCTACGATCAAGTCATATATAACTATAATTTGATGGCTAACCATTACTTAGAGTGATGGTTTATGGTTTTTAGGTATAGAAAAATTTTAAAATTGAGTTAGGTTGTGGAAGTAGTTGAAAGCTAACTAAATAGTCAATTTGATGCACTTTTTGGGTCAAATCAAGGTGAACAAGGCTTGAAAACATGATTTTAGGTGAAGATGCTGGTCCATAGCGTAGGACGTGAGTCCATAATTGTCTAGGGGTTTTAAATGTTAAAACGGACAGTTTTAGGGCATTTTTAATAAAGCTGAAAGGTGACGTGTATCGACCCTACAAAATGTTATTGAAAACGCTTCCACACATGCCATAGCTTATAAACATCTATCTTATTCGTCCATAGACCTCTTACACAACCCAAGAAGCCTTATTTACATCGGAAATTGGTTTTCTAAACCCTCACATCATCCAACCATAGTCCCATCAAGGTGGAGGATCCAAACATCAATCCTCCACCTCTATACCTTGTATCCTACAAGGATTTTCATATTTGGTAAGCAAATCATCAAAACCAGTATTTTTATACTACATTAAGCCCCAATATCAAAGTGGTGACCTTTTTGACTTATTTGTATTGAGGGTGACATTTCGAAGGAGAGGAAGACATACATTTATGGGAGCTCATTGAATAATGATAAAGGTATAACCTTTAATCTCTTTTGAGTGTTTTTACTGTTGGAAACCTAATTTTGATTTTGATGATAACAAAATGTCCAACAAAGTCTTGCATGGAGTGGTTTAAGTGTGTTAAAGAGTTAAATAAATTTGAAATGAAAGGGGTAGTAATTTAAAATTTTAAAACTTCCGTGTTCACTCTATAAACTATTTTTGCATGATACTAACCTCATGGCAAGAATGAACTTGTTGATCAAACTTGTTTATCATGATGAGCATTCAAATTCATGAATATTTTGTGATCATCAAAAAGGGTGAGATTGTTGGAAACCAAATTGTTATTTTGATGATAACAAAACATCCAATGAAGTTTTGCAAAGCATTGGAATGGTGCAATTGTGTGAAATAGCAAATAAACAAAATAGATGAGAAGAGCTTACGCGAGTAATAATTTATCTTACACGAGTCATGAAACACGCCAGGGGATATGATTTTCCAGACTTTCCGTGAGTAACACTTTGGATAACTCGAGTATATTCCCTTTTAAAAAGACTTAAATTGTCAGTTTCACTTGAGTAACTCATCAATTCCACGAGCAAGAGTTTTTGACAGAGAATTAAAAGCTTAAATTTCTCTCTATAGCTAATTTATCCACTTTAATGGTTATTTGCTTCAAAAGACTATAAATACATCAAGAGAAGGCCAATGATGGTATGATGAACCCATGCTATCATAATCAAAAAATTCTATCATTTACATCATCCAAAAACACAAAAGATCAAACTAGAGAGAAAATCAAGACCATCAAGTTTATCATCACTCATAGCATAAAGCTTTAATTGTATTCCTTTGTAAATACTTTGAGTGTGAGAAAAGTTTATTATTAGCCATGAAAACAATGTTTCAAGGGCTTTAGAGGTGTGAGACTCAAGTGTAATAAACCTTGGGTAGACTTTAGAGGTGTGAAACAAAATCAACCTTGTTATATTAGCCTTGTTGGATTAAGCCGAAATAATCATTAGAGCTAGTGGATTGAGAAAATCCTAAATGAAGAGCTTAGGTAGTAAATGTAGACAAACCACTCGAAATAGCTTATGTTGTTTCTTCTTTTCTTTACAAGCTTATGCTTTTGCACCCACTCTAACATTTACATGATTTTGTTGTTGGTTTGACTATTTAGCTACTGACTTATAAATGTTACTAAAATGGGTTAGTTGGACATAAAAAGATGCTTACTTTAATTCAATTTAGTGTTAAAATTGTTGTGTATTGATTATTAGATAATATATAGAACTTGTAATGTCTGAAAAAGATTGAATTTTGGTCGCTGAAATGTGAAAACTAACAAACAATGTGAATCGTCCCTGACAAACATGTTGCCTTCTAAGTTAAGGACCTCCGACGCACGTTGGTCACCCATCAATACACGTTGGAGGTCTTTTATGTGTGTTAGAATGCCACCGACGTGTCAACGGTCAATAGGTTTGGTCAAAGGTCCATATACTTCGATCTATGGTCCATATATGCACATCGATATTGTTTCTTGCCTAAGTTGTTTTTTTTTTCTCCCTAGTGGATTTTAAAGTGCTCTAAAGTGTTCGAATGAGTGTGTAAATGTTTAAAAGCTATGTTTAAGTGTCATGAGACATGTTAGAGTCTTAATGAAGTCTAAGAATGTTCTATCTAGATGACTGGTTGGCTTATATAATCGTATTGGTGCTACTAATTACAATTGAGAATCTAGATTGTGGTTACTTTACACGCACATTCTATCCTTTATATGTTAACTAATTAACCCACTGAGATGATGAAACATGTAGGGAAGGACTTATCTCTCCACCATCGATAGTACAAGAAAAGCATCATAAAAGACTAAGTGGTAAACTAAATAAGAGAAGTAAAACTAGACTAGTTCCTAAAGCTTAAACCAATAAGAGAATCTATATGGTTATAAACACCATTAACTAAAGTTACCTAGATTATGGTAACAATAAATCTAATAAGATTAGAATAAATTATGCTCAGTTATCAAAAGCGGTGGTAGCATGTATGGATAATAATCAATATGAGTATGCTATGTTCCCCACATGAAGCACGATATTGCCCAAATCTAATTGTCCACCATCTCATTGTCATTACTATTGAGTTTGGTTTTGATGATGATGATGAATACAAAACATCCACAAAAGAGGTGCATAGTTTTAGAGTTGCTGATATTTGGCCACAAAGCACTTTAAGACTCATCAAAGTACGTTCAAGTATGAAAAACTGGCAACTACGCACTCAGGCATTGTATAATGCACGTAGACGTGGTGCACCTGGAAGCAAAAAGTGCCAGACATTGATCTAAGCACGCAGAAGTAAGAACAAGGCACATAGTTGATTATCTACGCACACTGAAGAATTTATTACGCACGTTGACGAATATTCAACTTAATGAGGAAAATTGTAAAGCATGTAGAAGCACTTTGAATGGCAAAGAAATGCACGCAGATGAGTAAAGGTGCGACCTTTTAAGAACAAGGACTACGCACGTTATACAAGAGCTAAGCATGTTGATGAAACCTCAAAGCACGTTGATGAAACCTTTACACACGTTGATCAGACGTAAATGCGCAGATGATGACTGAAGCTTACTGATATATTACTCTATTTCATTAAGGTGCGCTAATGAAAAATAACGCACGTTGTTAAGGAATTGCTCAGAACTTATCTAAGATCTTATGTGAGGAGACGTTGATAAAGTTAAGAACGCCCGTTGTCGAGAAAAGGTGTCATCTTTGAAGAAATTTGACAACGCGCATTGTCAAGGCAAGAACGTGCATAGTCGAAGGCTATCAAATATTGACAAAGTTGTTACACGCTCCTCGGGATTTGAATTTGAATATTCCTCATACAAGGTGACGTCAGAATTAAAGGTGTAAACTTTGAAGATGACAAGATGAGTAGAAGAATGAAAAAAGCACGTTAATGAGTGACTGGGTGAAAGTGCATAGTCTGGAACTAAGAACAACACACGCAAATTAGGCCATAAAGCATGCTGATAGAATGATCAACACACGTTGTTTATTGACTAAGTGCGCAGATGAAGGCTTTCACAAAGCAATGATTACCGGAACATAGACAACACACGCTGATGGTCTACAACGCACGTTGATCTCTGATGGTGTATCCAAAAAATGCGCGTTAATATCAATAACGTACGTTAGTGACGGTGACATCATTTACTCACAACGACTATATTTCTAGGAGTAGCTATAAGACGTCCCAGAACAGTGAGAAACAAGAGAGACCTTTGCCAAGACTTGTTATTCATTCTCTCTTTCTCTTTTACATTTCTAACCCATTTGAGCTATTGTACTTGCATACATTTTTGGCTTTATGTGAGCTTTAATTTGCTATATTATTGGGTTGAATTTTGTTACAAGCAACATTGTTTGCTTGAGGTAGTTAGGTTTTCTTGTTGAGCGTTAAAAAAAAATAGTAGTTACTAGTGAACCTTAGAAAACTAGTGATGAACGGTTTTCTGGTTAACTCCGCAAAAACTAGAGGTTTGGTTTGCTTGTTTTGTCTTGAAAACAAGTGGTAACAGTTTTCTAGTTGAGCCCTCAAAAACTAGGGATTCGGTTTTTTTATTGAGGACACAAAAATAAGATGTAACGATTTTCCTCCACCCGTAAGAGAGGAGTTAGTGGATTGAAATTCTCTAGTGAATCTAGAAGAGTGGACATAGGTTAAGAGGACCAAACCACTATAAATGGAGGTTTTGTTTTCTCTCTCCCTTACTCTCTTTATATTGTTTTATATTTGCATTATCTTGTTTGTGACTTGGTGGTTTTATTACTTCCACATTTATACTTTGATTTAGGTTTAAAAAGAACTTTGTTTTATTTGGTTTAGCTTGCAAAAGTTTTCAACAAAGTTTTTAAAATATCTAAAACTCAAATTTACCCTCATCTTGGCATGCCATTCCTACTGGAACCGACTGTGTTTTTTAATTACGCTTCTATTTTACTTCATGCCTTATTGACGTTTATCTTGCTAACACTTGCTAAGTTTTATTCACCCTTTATTTGATTTCCTCTCACGTTATCTTTGAATCGTTGTTGGATCATTCCCGATCGCTTTGTGATAGAAGTCAAGGCTTCATGGTCGAGAAGGGTATAAGTTGTGGAAGTTCGTTGTTCAAATAGAGAAGCTAGAGTAGATTGACATGTGTAAAATGTTTAATAAGATAAATATAATTCAAGTAGGGATCATTCATAGGGTCGATCCCAAGTAGATAATGGATTGCAACTTGGTTATTATAGTCATATAACATTTACTTGAGAAGTAATGATAAATAACGCAAAGTTTGTGTGGGCTGAGCTGGACCTCAAGGGTTCAGACAAGTCCATATGTTGGTCATGACCTAGGTGGGTCGTGATAGCTACAAATGTTGTGAAAACATCTATTATAGTAAAGAAACCCTAGAGCTCAAAGAAACAAACAGATGGAGTACTAATAGGAATGGATTGGATAGTCTTGCCCAAAACCAACAAGTGAATCGAACACCCTTTAGATATTAGAATTTGGGTCCACAAGTCCAATATTAACGAATAAATGGTTGAAACAACTACATAACTTGAAACTAGATTTTTGCTGATATCTTATGGGCCTTGTATTACATCCATATGTGGAAGTTATGTCCTTTTGAAGTTGCCTCAATTTTTCTACTGCAAATTTGTTGCTACAAATCTGTTAGCGACAAAATTTTTCGTTCCAAAATTTTCGTCGGGAAACTGATTCATTGCGAAACGTAGTTTAGCGACAGAAACATTTCCTCACAAATTTAGCGACAAAAAATGTTCCCATAAAGTTAGCAAGGACACAATTTCTGTCACAAATTCGTCATTAAAATCAATTTCTTAAAAAATCTATGGCCAAGTTGTCGAGGAAAATATCTAGTGATCAGTCTTTCTTCGTCGTGAAACATCGCTATTTTGAGTCAAAGAAATTGTTCGCTTAGTTTCCACCGCCAAACGGCGAATTTCTCATAGTAATACTACTCATCAAAAAAGATTTGAAAAAATAATTTGGTCAACCATATTATTATTGAACCAATATAATTCCGCAGTTATCATATTTATTGGCTTATTAAAACTAGACAGTACAAATCTTAAATTATAATTGGTAAAATTTGGATCAGAATTTAGTAAAATTTTTTAAATATCAATTAAAATTTGTGTATTAAAGTTTAAATTTATTATTTTGATATTTTTTTAACTTAATGAATCGTACATGTTTGATTTTTGAAAATTAATTATGTATAGTAGTACTATTCATACATATTGTTACTTTAAAAAAGTGTTAATCTCTCTATACTTTAATTATATAATTTATCAGATGTTGCAAGCTA
>CAODLS011342869.1:0-18061 GCA_948243855.1 Flueggea neowawraea | reverse complement strand
AACTCAAACAAAAGAAAAAGGTGGTAACTAAAAACATTGTTTTTTTCAAGAAAACAAAGAATACATATATTGCATGTAAGAATCTACATATACATCATTAAAGAAAACAAGAATATATATAAATAGAACTCATAAATCCCATAAATGATGCTGTAAAAAAAAAAAAGAAGAAGCCATTTCTGTTATAAATTAAAAGAGCTTCAAAAACAAAAGTCACAAGCCATTTCTTGACACATTACCACTAACAGAGGAGCTTGCAGAAGGTTGTTTTGCATGCTTTCGGTACCGATGAAACCCAACTCCTCCACGTTCCATTCTCTCTCAAACTTTCTCCCTCTACTGTATTTTTTCTCTTCAATGGGTACACACAGTCTGGTATAGTCGAGTTGGTTTATATAGAACCTCAAAAGGTGACACTACACTTGGCAAAACCGGTGTTTTCAACGAGGTAACCCAGTCTAGCCGGTAAAAATACAGCATTTCTTATTGGCTGCTTACTAAGGCTGCCTTTACTGGAACTACAAGGTGACCCGTCAACTCTTTACTTTACTTTACTGTTTTTTTTTTCTTTTTTCTTTTTCTTTTTGGTATTTCGATAATGAGAGGTTTGATTACGAGAAATGCACTTAATGACGATGTTTAATGATGTTGATACCTAACTAGGAGTGAGAAATGAAAAAAGAGAAAGTTACCATATTGGTTTAGTCCCTCTTTTTTATTAATTGGACCTCATATACTCTTTTTTTTTTTGGATTTTGGTTATAAAGGTTCTTTTTTTTTGTTGGTATGGTGATTTTTAAAATGTTAACATCAAAGATGGATAATACATTCGAAAAAGATGAATAATACATTACTAGAAGATGATTTTTTGACAAATTTGTTTTTGGGTTATATGTACACTTGTAATAGTTTAGGTTCATATTTCAAACAGTTTAATTTTTTTATTTGTCGTTAATTCAATTGAATTATGATTACAAAGGTATTACACACTTTTAGCAATAGTTTATTTTCTTCAATCAATTACGTGCATTCCTAAAATAGTTTTCCTTATGGTTGGTTGATCTTTTTATTTGTCATCAACATAAAAAAAATGCCTTTAATTTTGAATTGAAAAGAGACCATTCTTTTCACATGATTCATGCATAACCAACACATTAAATGAAGTGGAAGATTTTGACATACTTATGATATTGATATCTACTTCGTAAATTTTTCGAATAACGTTATGCCACACGTTGAATATTTATTCGAGATAGATTATAAATATAAAATTCGTCAATGTCTCATTTTACGCTATCTGTCTAGTGTTTATTGAGAAACAAATTTATTATCAGTATGCAATTTATGATTTCTCATTTATGTAATTTATAGATTTATATATTTGCACCCCATGTTGAATCTTTATCGGAAAAGATTGTAAATAAGTAATTCGTTGATTTCTTTATACCACGCATTAAGTGTATGTTGGAAGTAACTTCTCAATATGTAATAAGGAAATTACACCTGGTGTTATTTTTTGTCATTTTCATTTCAAATATACAACATGAAATAATATAATTTCTAGTATAAAACACTCTTATTTTTAATTTCACTAATAACACAATATTTATACATTTTTTCTCTCCTCAAACCCTTTCCCCTTTCTCTCTCTTCCTCTCTACTTGTGTGACTTACTCCATTCTCTATGTCCTCGCTGCCTTCCTCTCCTCCTCTGCCTCTCTTATCTCTCCTCAAACCGCCTCGTCATCTCCACTCTTCCTTCACTGTCGCTTGCTCCGGCTCTCTACCGGGTTCGCTCTTTTTCTCTCATGATTTCTCTCTGTCTTCCGTTCTCTCCCTCCTTCGACGACAGACGAGATTGATTGTGGACAAGGAATCCTTCAAGGTCAGCGACAAACTCTCTTCCACGAAAGGATAGCAATAGCAGCGATCACTCATTTATTTGTGAACGTAGGAGATGATCCGAGGCGTCAACGGTGCGACACGATCAAAACTAACAGAGTTGTAGTGACAGCTCTGTTGGAATGGTGGTGTTGGGGAAATTTTCAGTTGGCAATGCTAGGCTTTGAATTTAAGATGGGTGGCGGCAGGATTGTTCCAATTGTTAGGGTTTGCACTTATGTGATTTGTTGTTGCTGTATTTTTTTGTTGTATGAAAATGAAAAGATTTTTTGAGTTTTGTAGTGGCAGCGGCAGGTAGGGTTTGTCAAACTCTAGCCACGTAATTTTTTAGTGATGATGGTGGTGGGGATCGATCTAGTGTTGGTAGTGGCGAATATCTAAACTTTATAATACCTAATTTTAAGAATTGTACTCATTATGTACTCATTTTGTAGTCTTTATTAGTTTGTAAAATTACAAAATAATACCTAAATTTAGCTTGTACTCTTTATGTATTCATTTGTACTCGATTTGTTCTCATTTTGTACTAATTTTTTGTAAGCATTTTGTTGGTGTAATCAAGAAGTTTCAAATAACTCGTACTCATTTATGTAAGCATTTATTTTGTGAATGTACTCATTTTGTATTCATAATTTTTCCGAACAATAAAGAAAATATTAAGCTTTCAATCCTAAATATTTATGTGTTATACTCATTTTTGTTCATCTTCTGTACTCATATTGTTCTTATTTTGTACTCATTTTTGTAAGCATTTGTTGGTGTAATCAACAAATCTCAATTTTGGTATGCTCGTTTTGTACTTGCTTTGTTCTCATTTGTATTCGTTTTTAAAATTTTGTTTGAGTTGTGCTCATTTTTGTTGGTGTTTGTTCTCTATTTGTTCTCATTTTGTTGTTGTAGTAGTTTGTTCTTGTGTTTTTCTCAGGTTGTACTTATTTTCACTAATCAAAACAGTGTGGTCAACGCGTGGTCAACTTTTTAACGCTTGTTCAAGATGCGGTCAAACTGTAGTATTTTATGAATATGTTATTCTGTGTTGCTATTTTTGGCATATTTTTGATATGTTGTGGTATTTATGAAAGTTGTTTTTTTTGTTGTATTTTTATGTCGTTAACCCGTATGTAATTCGTCGATTTCTCATTTTACATTGCCTGTTAAGTGTTTCTTAGAAATTGATTATAAGTATTGCTTTGTTGATTTGTTATTTTATGCCGCATGTTGATTGTTTATTGTACAAATTATTATAAATAAGTAGTTTGTTATTTCTCATTTTGTGAGATATGTTGAATATTTATTGGAAAAAAAAGTATTATAAATATGTAGATGTTGATTTCTCATTTTTACTTAGTGTTGAAGATTGATTGAAATATTTACTAAAAAGACAATGGTTGGAAGGAATGTCTCATGCAATTTTTAAAGTAAAATCTACCTAGATTTTTGAAATGAATGAAGTGCACGAAAACATTTGAAACAAGGCAATTTATTAATTAATCATTGAGGTTTATCAAAATCAGTAACTCAATCCCTGTGCTATTAAAACTCTTCGAGGACAACTTCAAACTTCTAAAAGCCAGCTTGGTTTGATGGTGGGTAGTGGAAGAAAGAAGTTGTATTTTTCAGCAAGTAGGAAAACATTCTTGTTTCCTCGCAAAAAAATTATAATTTCTTGAAATTTTTAGGCTTTATATTCCTTCAATCTTAATACCAAAAAAAAAGGGAAAATCACACTTTTATTAGAAAATAAATTTTTGTTTTTGATAAATGACATCTAAGATTTCAATTTTGAAAAATGTCACAAAAAACAAACTGAATTTGACAAATGCCACATTCCCGAGAAATCACGATATTTTCACGAGAAATTGATTTTTCTAGATAAAAATGAATTTTAGCACAAAAAAAATTTACTTTTTCAAGAGGTCTTCATAAGGTCTATAGAGGTCTTCAGAAGGAAATTTTTAATTTTTTATAATAATTTTGATTTAATCTAAATTCTTTCTGAAGAATTCACAATTTTTTTTTATAAAAAAATAATTTAATCATATTTTTATTTACACAATATTTATAAATTTTAATTTGATGATATTAATTTAGTATACAGAAATATATAAAAAAATTTTAAAATTTACAATGGTCTTTGAAAGTATTCAAAGGTCTTCGGAGGTATTCGAAGGTCTTTGGGGTCTTCAAAAGGTTTTAAGAGGAGAATTTCAAAGATTTTTAGAAGGTCTTCAAATGTCTTCAAAATGTCTTTGGATGTCTTCAAAAGGTAAGGTCTTCGAAGGTCTTCAAAAAGTGTACGCGACATCAAATTCAGATTTATGCTAATACCAAATCGATCTTCGCCACCATAACACTAGAAAAACAAATGACTAAAATTGACAAACTCTAGAGTACACTCAACAAAAACAAAATCAAACTACACAAATCTTTTTATTTTCATACAACAAACAAACATAGAAAATCACACAAGTACATAAACCCTAGCAATTCTTTGCAACAACAGACCAAATTTTTCATTCATAAAATGTCCAAAATCGTTGGGTCCTCAACTGCCTTTCATGATTTATTTCCAGTTGTCACTGCTTGGTTATTCTCCGAAAGCTTGCAATCATCATAAAAAAGATTAATTAAAAAATACAAACACATCCTCCAATCATCATAAAAAAAAATTCAATCATCATCAGACCTCGATTTCTTTCTCTTTATCCTTGTCGATCTGTGAAACATCATCATTCTCAATCGTTCGTCATTCATAGTGGTGGAGGCAATGAGAGTGAGGCGAAGCAGGTGAGTTGACGAGTGGTGCGACAGGAAGAGCGATTCATCGGCGCCATCCGTTTTTGGCTAATCGAAAGCGAGAGAGAGAGAGAGAGAGAGAGAGAGAGAGAGAGAGAGAGAGAATGATTAGCTAAGAAAGATGATTGGCTCAACCAACAATGGCGACGATGGATTTTCGGTTGCCAATCAATCTTGTTCGTCAGACGAGGAGGAGGAGGGAGAGAATCAAAGACAGAGAGAAAGAGAAGATGGAGGAAGAATGGAGATGATGATAGGTAGTGAAAACAGACAGGTGAGGAGAGAGGGAAAAAGTGGCTGACGACTAAGATTTTTATTTTTGAGAAAGTGTGTGAGAGCAGAGAGGAGGAGAGAAATATAGAGCAAGAGAAGAGAGGAAGAGAGAGAAAACAAAGAGAGAGAAAAAAGTTAGAAAATAAAATGAGAAGTTGATCTTTATTTGGATAAATATGGTATTTGTAAAAATTAGATCTTAGAAAATGCTATAGATCAAATTTGAAATTAAAAAACTACCATTTGAATAATTAGCAAATTATAAATGACTTTAGTCAAAATCTAAATTTTATTTGAGACACTTAGCATCATTAACTCAAAAAAGAGTCTAATCTGCGAGACGAAACTATTTATATTATTTTCTTTAAATATTTTCATAATTGAACATATCAAATAATTTTTTTATTTGACAATTATAAATACAAATAATATTATTAATATTATATCAAAGATTATTTTAGGATACTTAAATGCATAATTTTCTATTATTATCATAAATTTATCATATAAAATGTAAAAGTGTTTTAAATATATATGTGCTATTTTCCTGAGGGTCCTGTGTTTTGATATATGTATTCTCCATTTTGAAAAAAACAGTTTGAGAATTAGCCTCTCCAAGCTATTTTCCTGACGGTCCTGTGTTTTGATATATGTATTCTCCATTTTGAAAAAACAGTTTGAGAATTAGTTGTTGACTTCAGTTTTGATTATGATGATTGCAAAACATCCATGAAAGATGTGCTAAGTTGCAAACTTATGGATATCTTGATACAAAGCATATTATGCCTATGCAAGTCACGTTGATCATGATGAAAATGGCATTAAGTCGCATTGTACATGATAGAAGTCACATTATATAAATAATGCACCTTCTGGATTGGTTGCACAAGTATACAAGTCACGTTGCATAGAGCTCAAGTCACGTTATACAGATGAAATGCTCTTGGCATAAATTGCACTTGTGTACAAGTCGAGTTGTAGAGTCTACAAGTCACGTAGATGGGAATGAGCATTAGACTTGAAGTGACTTGCAAGCAATGGCAATCGATGTTGTGATCCGCTTCAAGTCACGTTGATGAGTAAATGAGTCACCTTTGAAGATAGTCCTCAACGCACGTTGCAAGGTGGAATAAGTCACGTAGATGATGATCAGATGAGGATAAAGCCAAGACACTCCTCGGGATTAAAGGTGCGATCTTGAGATGAAGTCGACAACGCACGTTGCATGAGGTACAAGTCACGTTAAAGAATCACTGGGTGATTGTGCACATTCTGGAACGAAGAACAACTCACGTTGAACAAACCATAAGTCACGTTGTGTTATGATCAATACACGTTGAAGGTGGTACAATGCACGTTAATGACAATCCTTCAAGGTCGTGGCTATTGGAGTTCTTGCAAGACGCGTTGAATTGCTATCAAGTCACGCAAAACTCAATGGTACAAAGTACAACGCACGTAGAAGGAGATACAATGCATGTTGTACAAGGTGACATCATTCAAAATAGAATGTTTTATTCTCTCACAACTGCTACTTCGAGGCTCCAACTGTTATATCTTCAAGAGTGACTATAAATAGACGTCTAAGGTAAAAAAAAAGATAGACATTTGCTAAGACTTGTTATTCACTTTCTCTCTCACTTCTACCTTTCTAACCCATTTGAGCTATTTACTTGCTATCTTACTGTTGGTTTGAGCGAGCTTCAATCTGCTATAACTTTGGGTTAAATTTGTAACAAGCAAGGTTGTTTGCTTGGGGTAGATATGTTTCCTTGTTGTGCCTTAGAAAAACAAGAGTGGTTGCTACTGAGCCTTAGAAAACTAGAGTTCGGTTTGCTTGTTGATCCCACAAAAACAAGTGGTTCAGTTTCCTAGTTGATCCAACAAAAACTAGAGGTCAGGTTTGCTAGTTGAGCCTGCAAAAACTAGTGGTTAAGGTTTTCTAGTTGATCCAGCAAAAACTAGAGGTCAGGTTTGCTAGTTGAGCCCACAAAACTAGTGGTTTTCTTGTTGATCCTGCAAAAATAAGGTGTATCGGTTTTCCTCTACCCGCAAGTGAGGAAGAATCTTTAGTGGATTGAACTCTCTAGTTGAGCTAGAGGAGTGGACGTAGGTCAAGGAGGACCTAACCGCTATAAATCAGATTTTTCATCTCTTCCCTTACTCTCTCTTATTTACTTGTTTTGCATTGCATTTGATTTACATTATTGTGTATGTATTGGATCTTTAGAGCTTCCGCATTTACTCTTTGATTTAAGTTTGAAAGAAAACTTTGTTATTTGTTTTGATTTGCAAAAGATTTTAGACAGTTTTTAAATTGCTAAAAATTCAATTCACCCCCCTCTTGGATTGTCATTTCATTGCCCCCTATATTGAGATTACATAGCCTCTCCGATCTCTGTCTCTTGATTCCAATTGTTTGTTCAACATGCCATGTCAAATTTGCTGGTGTGGCATATGGTCCTATTAGTAATTAAATTTTAAGGACAATTTTACGCTCATCTTTTCCTATCTTTCATTTATCTCTTCCCATTTTCTCTCTCCTATCTTCGTGTGCATTACCACCACTCTCAATCCATCTCAAATACTCCAATACCCAAAACCAAGAGCAATCAAAACTACAACACCATCTAAAGAACCTGCAACGAAACCCACAATAAAAGGAAAAGTCCTACTGTGGATCTGGGTCTTCTTCAATCTGGGGTGGTCAGTGATGACTGTTGATTTGGTTTGATTTTTAACAGACAGAAAGAGGAGAGTGCGAAGAAGGGTATATGCGTCTTTTCATCTTCTCTGTCAAGTCAAATTAACTAAGTCAAGAGATAGGGATTAGAGGAGCTAATTCTCAAACCGTAGAGATCAAGATGGAGAATGCATCAAAATACAAGGACCGCCAAAAAATTAGCCCAATATTAGTTGCTATAAATTTCAGTTCGGGTTAGACCAGCATATAGAGCTAAATCCTTAACCTATTTATTAAAAAATTAGGGTCAGGCTCAGATTGGGCCACTTTTCTGAATTAAATATATACAAAAAACATTTTTATAAACACCTTAGTCGTATGAAATATATTTTTATCCAACTACCCTTAAAAAACTCTTAAGGACCATTTGGTAAAAAAATTGCATCAAAATCGGAATTAAATATATACAAAATGAGAATGCTAGGACCTCAATTTTGATTTATGGCAATTTATGGCTCTCAAAACCTCTGTATAAAGGTTTTTTTTTTCCATTTTTTGAACAATTCGTCTTTGTCTTTTTCCTTTTTTTAACGTATAGCCCATTTTTACTATTTTATTAAAAAAAACAACTAAAAAGACAAGATAAAAAATTAGAAACAACTGAAAAGTGACAATAGGGCAACAAATCACAAAAAATTGAATAAAAACTGTTAATCACAAAAAAATAAAAATTTTGTATATGAATGAAAACCAAAAAAAGAAAACCAATTAAAAAACTAGAAAAACATATAAATACTAAGACAAGAACCGGTAATTTTTTAAAACTAGAAAAAACTTTAAAAACCAAAAGACAACCAAAAAATAGAACAAAAAATTGTATATTTTATGAATTACAATTTTCTTTTGTCTTATTTTTCCCTGATTTTTTTTATTTTAAGTTTTTATTTTTTTTTAGATTTAAATTAGTTTTTTTAATTTTATGAGTTTTTATTTACTATTTAGGAAAAATGACAACTGAAAAAAAGGCACAAAAACCCAATAAAAAATTTTAACCACAAAATCATAAAAGAGGGAAAACTTTTTTTAAAATATTATATAAAAATGAAAACAAAAAAAAACTATAAACTCCAAATAAAAGCGAAATTAAAACTATAATGGAAACCAATTTGTGTTTGGGAAACAAAAACAACTCTAAAAAGACAACCCCAAAACAAAACCTTTGTATCTTTATGGTTTTGTGCTTGAAATTTTTCATTCGGTGCTTTTATGGTTTTTTTTCGGTTGTTATGTTTTTTAGATACAAATCAGGGAAAAAACCAACAAAAACCAAAAAAGGATTAAATCTAAAAGGGGATAAGTGAAAAAAAAATCAAAAAATTATGAAATGTGGAAAGTATGAAAAATAAGGATTGTAATCTCTCTCTCTTCTCTCCCTCTCTTCCTTCTTTGTCATCCTCGCCTCCTTCCTCCATTGCGTCATTGCTCTTCATTGCGATCTCCACCTCCAACCCAATCTCCATCGTCTCTTGCACAAAATTTGCAACGAGAAAGAGAGAGAGAGATTTCAATTTGTATAGTGTAATTTACCCTTGGATTTATACAATCATCTATTTTGTGTATGTGACCTACAAAATTGAAATCAATCATAATATTTACACCCCTTCAATGTGTATTATAAAATGTTGGCATAATTTAAAAATCTCTTAAAAGATTCAATTCATACAAAAAATAGATATCATAACAATAAATTGTTGGCCCGAAATGACAATCCAAAAGGGGGATGAATTGGATTTCTAACTTTAAAACTGATTTAAAAACGTTTTTACAATAATCAATGTGAGTTGAAAACAAAGCAAGAATAATAATCCAATTCACTTAAACAACAAATGTAAAGAGAGTAGGGATAGAGAGATCAAAGCCAAGATTTATAGTGGTTCGGGTCTCTTAGCCTACGTCCATTCCTCAAGCTTCACCTTGAGAATTTGAATCCACTATGAACTTCTTTCTTCAATGGGTGAAGATGAATTTTACACACTCTTGCTTCAAAGGTGCAAGATTAAACCACTCAAGTACAATCCTTGTTTTCAAGACACACAAGAAAACTATTCTCTCTCTAATTCAATGATTTTCTTTCACAATGAGAACAAAAATGTAATCTATCACTCTTAAGGAAAAACAGATTTACAAGCGTAAAAGCACTCTTGAAAGGAATATGAATGATTTGCCAATAAGAACAATTCAAGGCTTGATAATATTGTTAGATGATTGCAAGTTATTGTTCATCCTTCTCTGATGTCTCTTATATGTATTTATACCTTTGCAAGTCGTACTAGTCGTTAGAGGAATTAATGTAGCCGTTATGAGATAGAACAACCCTTGCATTTAATGCTCTGATAAAACATCTAACTCGAGTTGTCCAAACGTGTAACTCGAGTTAACCATATGAAAAATATGAGTTCTAGACCTCCAACTCGAGTTGGTCAACCCTCTAACTCGAGTTATCCATAAATGCTACCGTTGGGACCACCAACCCTCAACTTTTGAACTCTAATCTTGTCATTCCTATGTTTGCTCATTTTGTCTCCAATGATAACTGGAGTTATCCAACTTGTAACTCGAGTTAGTCTTCATACTCATACTTTTTGTTTGATTGAATTTTTCAAGTTGTGAACAATGTAGCTCGAGTTGAATTTATGCCTCTGATGCCCCAGAATATTTAACTCGAGTTAGGCATCTTGATAACTCGAGTTATATGACAATTGGTCAACTCGATTTGTGGCATTTGAACTGCAGCCTTGTTAAATCCTCTTACTCGAGTGGAACAACGTGTAACTCGGGTTGTCTAGGCCTTGAATAACTCGAGTTGGACTTCTTGTGCAACTCGAGTTGTATACACAGTGAATAACTCGAGTTGTAGCTTTCATAACTCGAGTTGAATATTTACACATGATGCTTTGGATTTTCTGCTCAACTTATGGACACTATGGTTGCTTCATTAAATTCAGTTGTATGAACATGTAACTCGAGTTAGCCTTGAACGACCATGCATAAATATTCAAGCATCAAACTCAATTTTGTTCATCATCAAAACACAAAGGGATCCAAATGTTAACCACCCTTGGTTCAACAATCTCCCCCTTTTGATGATGACAAAAGATGAAAGAGTTTGATACTCCCCCTTAGTATGTGCATCTATCAAAAACAACAATTGTTTAAAAATTGATCAAGGTTTTACCCTTGTCACAAATGTTAGTGTATACTCAAAATAACTCAAATTCAAACTCCCCCTTAATAAAACATTTTCACAAAGACAATTTCAATAAGAGGATACAAATATGACCAACTCAATTCATATTTATATCAATCAATAAATTCCAATAATCATTAAGCTCAAATTTATATAACATTTATCAAACTCATCAAAGTCACATTTTACTCCCCCTTTTTGTCATCAACATAAATGGGAATAAAATACCATAACATTAATAAACACAAGAGCATGAATGACAACTAACACATCCATTCATAGATAATCATTCAACATCCAAATAGGCTAACAAATTAGTCAAATATAACAAGCTTAATGCACCGAAATAGGCATAAAAACTTGCCAATATAACATCTAAAAGTTCAAACACATGCTAAAATATAAAAAGTGCATG
The DNA here is from genome assembly GCA_948243855.1 of Flueggea neowawraea. Lineage (NCBI taxonomy): Eukaryota > Viridiplantae > Streptophyta > Magnoliopsida > Malpighiales > Phyllanthaceae > Flueggea > Flueggea neowawraea. The sequence goes on along the minus strand of CAODLS011342869.1, from coordinate 6,745 downwards.
AAATGCATGTAGTGTCGATCCATGTGTCCAAGATAAATTATGGAGCCGGTAGTGGTGGCGGTGTGGAGGTAGATGGAATGGCGTCATTGTTAGTGCAATGAGCTTCTTTCATCCATGTCCAAATGTCACTAATAAATCCTTTGATTTCCTCAACCATTTCAGCCAGTTTATCCACTTTCTTTTCAAGAGATCTAAAGTCCTCAACACTCACCGAAGCTCGAGATGAACTTGCCCCACTAGCAACTATTCTACCACTTCAAGAACTACCAAGAGTTCGATCAATTAGAGGAGGTATACGAGCCCGATCTCTTTGGTTAGCCAAAACATCCGAGTCTAATCTCATGTGAGCACCAAGAATCCATCCTCAATTTTTGTCTTGATCATTTTGGATTTTCCCAAATTTGATTTGTTGTCAATCCAAGAATGTGGCACTTCTGGAGATTCATACCTTGATAGATCAAAGTCTTGTGCTTTAAGAATCTTGGTAGTGATAGTCCTATAAGGTAATCCATTTTTCCTTTGACTCTTTTCATAAGACTTCTTGAAGAATTGCTTCCACTTGTATCACATCCTCTTGATAATTAGAGTTGGAAAATTGATGTGAGTGTGCTTAATGGCATGCCACAAAATTTCGACATCCAAAGCTGTCATATGATTTTGAGTGTCCTTCTTTGGTGTGATGCTTTGGTTGACGGCATAGTGAATCATACGCAAATCTTCGAAAAGATGAGTAGCTTCAAGATCAGCATATTGACCAAATTCAACTACGTCAATAGATGATAAGTATTGATTTACCTTTTGGAGTTTAAATTCTTCACCAAGAACCGTTTATTCATCTATGTCATCATCACTATCCACCATATTTTCTTCGAAAATAGAAAACCCCATGGCCACAACTCCACCTTCAGAAAAATTAAACAACTCACATAAATGATTTCCAAAATCATAAATCCCCCAACCACAAACACGAGTGCAAAGAAATATACCTTGTTCACTAGGTTGTTTAACCTCATCCATATTGGCATAGAACTCCTTTACCAAATCCTCATAAATAACACTTCTATAGCCCAAGAATTCACTAATGCCTAGAGGTATAAACACATCCTCTAAATCATAGCTAGCATTTCTCAACGAATCATAATCGAATATCATTGAAGGCAAGAGTTTTTCATGCTTGATTACCTTATGTTAAACCTCTTGTGCAACCCGAGAAATGAATAGAGTCAAGTGTCAAACTCTCTATTGGTGCATAAGAACTCTGTCCAACTGTAGGTCCAGCGGCCATCTGCTATGTTCTTAGGCATTTTTTGCCCCATTTTTTGGGCAAAGAAGGATGAGATGGTGTAGCTGAGTCGGAATTTTCTTCAACAACTGGATTTCGAACCTTTCTAGCCATGTATTTCGTCTTTGGAGGCATTTTTCACAAAACTTAAATCTAAGGTTCGTTTTTTGGGTAGATGCACTATTTTTGGGCAATTTAGAGTGTTTTAGGATGAACAAAGGGGTTAAATGGTGTTGGTGGAGGTTGAAAATGATATTAAAGTGATGGATTTTGATCGATTTTGATTGGGAGCAACTCGAGTTAGAGAGAGGAGAGTTCGCTGGGTTTAAAAAAACAAAGTGGGTATTGTGGGTCTGTTCTAAATGTCAGGTTTTTAACACACTGAAACCCCATATAAATCGAGTTATAATACATGTTACTTAAGTTATTCATATCGTTGTTAACTCGAGTTGTCGAGCCCTCATACAAAACGAGTTGTTTGTCCCTTAACTCGAGTTAAATTTCTTCAGAATTACCCAGTATGCTCAATTCAACCCTGTAACTCGCAAAACTCATTACCTTACTAGAATAAACCACTGTCATAACCCATTTCTTCAATTTTCATCAAACATCCATCACCAATACTTTGCCACCACACCAATAGATAAAACCAGGGGAAAATGCGGATCATTTTAATGAGAATGAATGCAAATGAATCAAATAAATAAATCATTAAACACATACTTCAATCATGCCAAGTCTTCTACGAATTGAAGAAAATTTTTCACCATCCAATGGTTTTGAAAAAGCATATTCATAAGTAGAAATTTTTGAAATCAATCAAACATTGTTTGGATGATCATGTGGTAAACAATGTTTGATTGATTTCAAAAATTTGGCAACTTCCTCAACATCCTCATCATCATCCAAACTATCATCATTATCGCTCCAAGTAGCCACCATAACTTTGCTTTTCTTCTTGAACCCTTTGTTTGCTTTCTTTAGGAGAGGACATTCGGATTTGATGTGTCTCTGCTTCTTGCATTCATAGCAAATAATTTTGTTTTCCTTCTTGTATGGCCTTTCAGAGAATTTCTTCTTTTTAAGGAATCTCTTGAACTTTCTAGTGAGAAGAACAATTTCTTCATTTTCATTTTCATCCTCGCTATCACTAGAAATTTTGGCTTTTGAAGTTGAGGCTTTGAGTGCTATTCTCTTTTCCTTTTTCTTATTCTTTTCTATTTCCTCTTCTTCCTCCTTCATGCTCATTTCATGAGTAAGCAGCGATCCTATGAGATCCTCTAATGGTAGTGTTGAGAAATCCTTTGCTTATTGGATCTCATTTTTTATTGGAGCCCAATGCTTTGGCAATGATCGAAAAATCTTCCTTACTAGCTTGGAATGTCTATAAGTCTTTCCTAGAGCTTTGAGTCCATTTACAATATCGTTGAATCTGTCAAACATGGCTTGAATTGATTCATCCGGCTTCATCTTGAAGAGCTCATGTTTATGAACAAGTAAGGACGCTTTGTTCTCTTTCACTTGCTTGGTTCCCTCATAAGTAACTTCAAGAGTATGCCAAATTTTTTAAGCATTTTGACGTTGTTGCACCTTGTTGAATTGATCTCTACTAAGTGCACAAAAGAGGATGTGCATAGCTTTGTGATTGTGAGATACAAGCCTTTTTTCCGACTCACTACATCATTCCTTTGACTTTATAACTTTTTCACCATCAACGGTTTTAGTAGGAATGAATGGACCTTCTTCAACAACTTCCCAAACATCAGTGCTTTTCGACTTCATGAATGTCATCATTCGCGTCTTCCAATATGCGTAGTCACTACCATCAAAGAAAGAAGCTTAGTTAGTAGTTAAACCCTCATATTTAGACATATTGTTCATGGATGCCATTTGGATCTGTTCTCTTAGGTTATGAAACCAATATCAAGAGATTAAGCTCTGATACCAATTGTTGACCTGAAATGGCAATCCAAGAGGGGAGTGAATTGGATTTCTAACTTTAAAACTGATTCAAAAACATTTTTAAATCAATTTTAAAGTTAGAAATCTAATTCACCCCCTCTTGAATTGTCATTTTGAGCCAACATGAATGACTAAATCAAAAAATTATAGAAGAAAACCATGGGAGAAAGAATCCAATTTTTATTTTCATTTCTACCCACCCTCTAAAATTTTTAAACCAAGCGAGCCTTTAATTTTTATCCAATCTCGTTTTGCTCTTATTGATTTCCATGAAAATTAAAAAATTATATTATATTTTATATATGATTAGTAAAAATATCAAGGATAATACTTTTAATTGACTTTTGTGGAAGTTGGAAAAAAAAATATTTACTCCAAGATTTGTAAGAGATAATGTATAATATTTTTTATTCAATCATATAAGAGGTCAATTTTCGTAGAATTTAAAAAAAAACTACTTCAAATTGTTCTCTTATACGATCTAATAAAAATAAGAGGAAATTACACAACATGTCTTTTCTTACATTTAAATTTTAGATATAAAATGCAATGCATTATAATCTCTCTAATACAACAATTGGCATTATAATTTTGAAATAGAACATTCAGGTATATACCACACGCCTTTATATCTGTTTTTCTTCTTCTCACCATCTGACTCTTTCTCTCTTTTCAACCTCACCCCACTTCTTGGTTCTTTCTCTCTTGTCCACACACTCTCGTCTCTCTCACTTTTTTGTCTCTCTCTCTCACATGCGTGCACACACACACTTCAATGCCACCATCACACCTTTTTTTTTCTCTTCTTCGTTGTCATCACGTCAGAGATTGCAAAGATCGCGATGACCTTAACTTGTTGCAGAACTACACCCAACTTATTGCGGATCGAGAGAGAGCGAGAGCGACTAGAGACCAACGACAAGAAAGAGCGACTAGGGGGAGAGAGAGAGAGGCACGGACGACAGTTAGGGTTTCTCTAGCTGCAACCCTAATTTATATCTTAGTCCCTTTTAATTTGTAAAATTACAAAATAATACCTAAAAGTATAATTTCAGTTTGTTAATTACAAAAATTTCTAAATATTTTTCATTTAATTAATTAAAAACAATTTTGAAATTTTGAAATGAATAGAATTCAACTAAACAATTTTACAAATTAATTTTTCTACATTTTTATGCACTTATGTCTAGGGATGGGCATTTAAGCCCATCCCGACCCTAAAAAGGGGCTGGGCTAAGCCAATACTTTGTGGCCTACAACCCAGCCCATATATATATTATATATTTTTTAATATTATGTATATATAATATAGTATATTAATATTAATTTGTTGTACTACGTGTTTTAAATTAGTAAAAATGATGTCAATTATAAATTTAAGAATTGTTTAGTATTTATTAAAGTATAATTTAATAATAAAACATATATTAAATTATATTTTGATAAAAAAATATAGAATATTAAATTGTTTTATAAAAAAATGGCTTGCTCTTTTGGATGGGCGGGCTGGCCTGCGCTAGCCCTCAACCTAGTCAACCGAGGTGAAGTTTAAGGGATGAGGTTTGACCCATGCCCATTCCTACTTATGTCTCTTTATGTTTTTATAAAAAAAAATAATAAAAACTCGAATGAACTCAAATTGGTACACATTTTGTACACATTCTTGTAGACATTTGTTGGTATTGTACTCATTTTGCTCACATAATTTTACCGAATAATAAGAAAATATTAAAATGGTCCTTTAAATTTTTTCTTGTACTCATTTTGAACAACATTTTGTAAGCATTTGTTGGTGTTGTTCTCGTTGTACTCGTTTGTACTCAATTTGTTATTATTTGTACTCGGTTTGTTATTGTTTTGCACTTGTTTGTACTCATTTTCGTATTTATAATAATGAGAATAATTTGTTCTTATTTTGTATTTATTTTCATCTGCAATACTGTGAAAATTGTGTCTTGTTTTGTACTCATTTTGGCGTGTGATCAATACGCAGTCAAAAAGTGGTCAAAATTTGCCATTTGTAAAATTGCATTTTTTCGTATTTCTATTCCTATAATGGTTTTCATTGTCTGTTGTATTTGTGTGTTTTGTCAACTTTTTGTTGTATTTTTTTTTAATTGTCCTTACGAACAAGAGTATTAATAATTTTTGTGTGGAAAGTGTATTCCCAGTCAAATGAAAAAAAAATTAAATACAAAAAAAAATTCCTGGAAAATAATTAAGTTCTTGAAACCCAAAAGTTGGAGCTTAAGCTAGTTAAGTAACCTTGTATGTCCTAAAATTCACTCATGCTAATATACCTTATAATGCAATAACTTAACAACTGCTAACTTAAGCTACTAGCTGTAACTACAAACTTTAAATCCTCAATGTAATAATATATAACTGCTAACTTGATCTACTAGCTTTTCTCCTTGTCGAGACTTTCGTTACGTAACGATTTCTTCAATACTCTGCAAATTATAGGACCATTCTAAGAAGGTTGGGTTACTTAGGTTACACACAAAGGTAAATGAAAATGAGAAGCTGCCATGGCCCTGGAAGACTGAGTGTAACATCTACCAAAACTCACTCAGTCCCTAAACATATATACCTCCCTGTAGTGCTAATCAGAACAAGCAAAACTAAAACCATATACAACTAGCTGAACCAAAAGCCCTACTCTAATCTAAAACCTTGATTTCCGCTTCTGGCTTTTTGATCGTTTCCGTTTCCGAGAAGTTCCATCACCGTTCCCATTTTCTTGTAGCGTTTTCATGTCGCCGTTGACCAATGAATCGATATCAAATGCTTTGATGTTAGTTGCCACAGCGTGAACTGTGGCTGCCGCTTTAGAGGAAACCAGGGCCTTTCTCTCAATCACTGCATTCTGACCACAGCACCCATCTCGAATTGCCTCTTCTCTCAGATTTTGTATAATAGCATGTGTATCCAAGATTGCGTAATCGGTTGATGCCTGTAAAGTTAAAGGTACAGTCTTTTGAGCTTCTTGTAAATAACAAAGATATAGATGATCCACAAGCAGATTAGTCAAGGTATAACTAGATGCATAGCTTGGACTGATAGCCAAATTGGTGAAATGAGCCCATGTCATATTCTCACCTTCGCGCCGAAAGGGATATTGAGGTGAAGGGATTGACAACCACAGCCATCACTGAAGTTGATCTTCAGCAGGATTTCGAATGCCTCTGTTGTCCCAGTTCTCCTGGTGCATACAGGTGTAAGATAGAGACAGGCTGAAGTTTGCAAAAGGAGAATTCAAGGCATAACCACAAGGTGACAATAAAGTTATAAAACAATGAATATGTCGGTATTTCTACGCTAACCAACTTTTACAGCCCACAGCTCGCCACACTTTATTGTTTGCAGGACAGAATAAGATACCAACCTTTTAAGGTTAAAGGGCTGCTCATGTAGAACCGCTGCTTTGTAATTTTTCTCATCTGAGAACGAAACCTGAGATGCAAATGGATCACAAGTACAGTTAAAGTTGCCCACAGA
>CAODLS011342700.1:0-12027 GCA_948243855.1 Flueggea neowawraea | reverse complement strand
TTATTGAGCAGTCAGGTGGCGGAATCCACACTGCTATTATAGATATTGATATTGGTCATGTACTATGAATCCACCTCTATGTATATATTGTTTGAATGCATGTTGTATGATATGGATGCAAACGTTTTGGAAAATGAATTTCAGAAAAATATATTATGTATATAGTGAGTATACTATATGGTATCTATGTATACTCGTGTGTGGTACTTTTAAAGGGTTTTCAAAATAGTTTTTGTGAGGCCAGGAGTCGATCTAGAGTGTCATTTTCTCACTAGGGATTCTTATCCATTTTTCTTCTGTTGTCTTTGTTAAACCTCTTTTACAGGTGACATTTTGGACAATCAACATCTGATTCGTACCTCGATCCTAGTGAGGCACCTTTTGACTATAGTGAGTGTCCCTCGTCCGGACTCTAATTTATTCAGTCGATAGAGCTCCACATCGGGCTACTGTTGGGATACTGGGCTACACACTTTTGTATTTTGGGATATTCTCTGATGATTTTATATTTTCACTGATATATTTTTTATATAATGTATATATCTATATACATATATATGGTTTTCTTCCATTTATAAACATTTTTATAAATGTTTTAATAAATATTTGGATAAGTCGGGTAGAATGTCTGTATACAGAGGCTTGTGCGAGATGGGTCGGGCTTTTATAGACTATTTGCCTCGTACGCCGGTCATGGGCCCAACTATGGGTCGTGACAGTTTGGCTGGTCACCAACGGTTCGACAGTTTTTCAAAACCTTGAACCTAAACTGGACCGTAGGGGGACGGTTTGACCAATTCTAGTTCGGCCTGTTCCAATTCAAACAGACGGTCTGGTTCAACTTTGGCCACATCTATCCAGGTGTGACCATTTCGTAGCAAAATTTTTTTGTGACCAAAGTAGAACAACACTGCAACTTTTGTGACCATTGAGTCGCGACAAAGGTGGTATCAGAGCGACTAGGTTTCGCAAATCTGGGATGGTTCTGTACTTTGATACCAAATGTGGTATCAGAGCCTAGGTTTCATATATTTTGTATAGTCGGGGTCAATGTGGAGCATAGATATTTTTGATCGAGTCAGTTTAATTACTTGTGTACACCCTTCTGATATCTATCTCGGTACTATGGCAAACCATGTAGCATTCTGACATCTGCATATATATTTGTTTGCATTTGTAGATATGGCTTGTGGTCGTGATCGAGGTATACATAGGTAAGAGCCTATCAAGCCCACTGCTCAGTCTGTTATGGATCTGCATGATTCATATAGTGCACCAGAGGCCGCAGCGCCAGTCCCTCATCAGCAGATTCAGCTTCAACATCTTCTTACCGATCAGATGGAGATGTTTGAGCGTATGACCAGATTTACTGGGCACTTAAAGAGAGCTCAGCTGGGTCAGGCAGCAGTAGATCAACCAGCGGTAGATCAGTCAGCTATGCCAGTAGGGGCAACTTTAGTTCTGCCAACAGTGCCACTTGATCAGCCACTTCAGCAAGAAGAGGTTTGTTGCTCCAGTGGTTACACCTACTGTACCACGAGCTAGGGAGGATGATATCTTGGACAGATCCATGAAGATTCAGCCTCAGCCTCCTAGATTTTCGGGTGTGATGGGGGAGGATCCTTATGATTTTTTTCTTGAGGTGGAGCATCATTTTGAGGCTCGGGGCATTATTGATGATGCCAGTAGGTTTAGACTTGGTGTGTTTCTCCTGAGTGGTAGAACATCCAGATGGTGGAGGAGTCTTAAGACTCGAGGAGGTTTTAGTTGGGCCAGATTCAAGGAGGAGCTCATTGCGTCTGTCCTTCCTCGGAGTATTTGGGACAAGAAGGAAATGAGTTCATTGATTTTCGTCAGGGATCGAGTATATCAGTGACAGTGTATGAGGAAAATTTTAAGGACTTCAGTAGGTACGCACCCCCCAAAGCCAGGGAGAGGAGGCCTTAGCAAGGAAGTTTCTGGATGGGTTGTGACCTACGATTAGCAAAGTGGCAGTGACCTTGTTGATTGCCATTGTGAGGCAGATCGCGGAGGCTACCAGGAGGGATGGAATACATGGATGAAAGACATCTGATAGAGCTTATGAGGGCAAAGACTGAGGGTGCATCGGAAGGCCAGCAGGGCCAGGGCCAGAGAGCTCAGTAAGAACAGAGACATCAACATTTATCTAGAGGGCAGAGGTCTATCCAGAGCATTCAGAGCCATAGTATAGTACAACCAGTAGGGCAGAGTAGGGGACAGGGCTCAGGGAGTTTTATTCTACCCTGTGTGATTTGTAAGAAGAGGCATGCATAGGTATGCCACAGAGCGATCGACAACTATTTCCATTACAGACAGTCGGGCACAAGGTAACAGAGTGTCCTATGAAATGGGGTACTGAGGCCCGAGCATGACAGTCTACAGCAGAAGGCTCAGATACAATGAGTATCGGTGCAAGTAGAGGAGTTGGCAGAGGTTCTATGAGCCAAAATTAGGGTAGTAAGGATAGTGGCAAAGGCCATGCATCCCAGAGCATTGCTATAGAAGAGCATGCTCGGGTATATCATCTCACCCATCAAGAGACTCATACATTCAATGCCGTAGTTACTGGTAAGCTTTCTATATCTGATACTCTTGGATATGTCTTATTTGATACTGGAGGATCTAATTCATTCATCATCCCACCTTTTATTGAGCATTCTAGGTTAGTGTTGTGTCAGCTAGATAGGGTGTTAGAGGTTTCATCACCTCTGGGTAGCAAAATGTTGACCGAATCTGAGGGCCAAGGTTGTATGGTTGTCATTGATGGACATGAGTTGGTGGCCGATCTTATCTTGCTAGACATGAGAGAGTTTAATGTCATTCTTGGTATGGATTGGCTTTTAGAGTGGCATGCTACTTTGGATTGCTTTGTTAAGAGAGTATGTTTTCGACCGCCTGGTCAGATTGAGTTCTGCTATCAGGGCGAGCAAGATAGTATTGTTCGAGGTTATTTGTCAGTCGCTAGGGTGAAGAGGATGATTCACCGAGGTTGTGAGGCGTATATGATCTTTGTATGAACTGAGTCTGTAAGACCAGATTTGAGAATGGAAGATGTACTGATAGCTCGAGAGTTTTTAGATGTATTTTCTGAAGAGTTATTGAGGTACAACCCGGTACTGATCCGATATCGATTCTACCGTATCTGATGGCGCCAATTGAGTTGAAGGCGTTGGAGACTCAGTTGAGGGAGTTGTTAGATAAAGAATTTGTTCGACCGAGCGGTTCTCCTTGGGGCGCTCCAGTGTTATTTGTTAAGAAGAAGGATGAGATTCTTCGTATGTGCATCAATTACTGACAGTAGAACAAGGTAATGGTAAAGAACCGATATACACTTTCGAGGATAAATGATCTATTTGATTAGTTGCAGGGTGTGCAATGGTTTTCTAAGATCGACTTAAGGTCTAGATATCGTCAGTTGAGGATTAGAGGTGACGACATTCCTAAGACATTATTCTGAACTAGATATGGTCACTACAAATTCTTAGTGATGTCGTTTGGTTTGACCAATGCACCAGTGACATTTATGAATTTGATGAATAGAGTGTTTAGACCGTATTTGGATCGGTTCGTGATTGTCTTTATCGATGACATTATGATATAATCGAAGAGTATGGAGGAACACGGGGAGCACTTGAGATCAGTCTTGCAAACTTTGAAAGAGCATCCGTTGTGTGCTAAATTCTCAAAGTGCAAGTTTTGGCTCGAAAAAGTGGCATTCTTAGGACACGTAGTATCGAGAGAGAGCATTATGGTAAATCCTAAGAAAGTGGAGGCAGTACTCTATTGGGAGAGGCCTAAGAACGCTACGGAGATTTAGAGTTTTCTTATTTTGGTTATAGGAGGTTTATCCAAAATTTCTCAAGAATTGCAGCTCTTATGACACGGTTGACACAAAAGAGAGCTAAATTCATATGGTCTGATAGGTGTGAGGAGGGTTTCAAAAATTGAACAAGTGTTTGAAGAATGTACTAGTGTTGGTGTTACCGTCAGGTTCCGGTGGACTTATAGTGTATTGCGATGCATCGAGAGTTGGCCTAGGTTGTGTATTGATACAACATGTTAAAGTAATCGCCTATGCATCGAGATAACTTAAGAGGCATGAACAGAAATATCTGACACATGACTTGGAGTTAGCAGCAGTGGTGTTCGCACTCAAGATCTGGAGGCACTACCTGTATAGACATACTTTTTAGATCTTCATGGATCATAAGAGTATAAAGTACATTTTTGGACAACGAGACCTGAATCTGAGACATAGACGTTGGCTAGAGTTGCTGAAAGATTATAATTGCACCATATCATATCATCTTGGCAAGATTAACATTGTGGTCGATGTGCTGAGTAGGAAGTCAGTAGGTAGCTTAGCTCATATCTCTGTGGAGAGATGTCCTGCAGCGTCTAAATGGTAACGTCTGATCGAGTCTAGAGTTGAGTTACAGTTTGATGATTCAACGATCTTTCTTGTCCACGTTGAGACGATGCCTATTTTGTTAGATCGGATTAGAGAGGCTCAGAAGGAGGATTCTGAGATTCAGAGTTTGATCAATAAAGTTAGATCATTTGGTATACCACGGCTCAATGTGGATGACTCTTGAGTCCTTTGGTTTGGGTTGAGATTGTGCATACCATCTTCTGATGGGTTGCGCAATGAGATTATGACCGATGGTAACAACTCCACATATTTTATTCACCCAGGGTACGTTAAGATGTATCAAAATCTTCGGGAGTCCTATTGGTGGCCATGGATGAAGAAGGACATTAATGAGTTTGTTAGTCAATGCTTGACGTGTCATCAGGTTAAGTTTGAGCATCAGCGTTCTTCTAGATTGATGCAGTAGTTACCCATTCCGGAGTGAAAGTAGGATCGCATCACCATGGACTTTGTAGTAGGGTTACCGAGGACATCTTCGGGATATGACTTCATCTGGGTTTCATAAATCGATTGACCAAGTCAACACATTTTCTCCCTGTTAAAACGACATATGGAGTGGCACGCTTAGCGAAGTTATATGTTGACAAGATTGTATGATTACATAGTGTGCCAGTCTCTATCGTATCAGATAGAGGACATCAGTTCACCTCGCAGTTTTGACGTAAACTACAAGAAGAGTTAGGTATTTAATTGAAGTGCATGATTTAGACCTTGGAAGATATGTTGAGAACGTGTGTTGTGGATTTCGCAGGGGGTTGGGATTCTCATTTGCCTCTGGTAGAGTTTGCGTACAACAACTCGTACCATTCGAGTATTGGGATGGCACCATACGAGACGTTGTATGACTGAAAGTGTAGATCTCTACTGTGTTGGGCCGAGACTTGTGAGAGGGAGCCACTGGGGCCAGATCTTATCTTAGAGACTACCAAAACAGTTAGGTTGATCCAGCAGAGAATTCAGACTGCTCATAGTTGTCAGAAGAGTTACGCTGATCCAAAGCATAAACATTTAGAATTTACGGTTGGTAACCATGTATTTCCCAAATTATCGCCAATGAAGAGCGTTATGAGATTTGGGAAGAAGGGTGAGTTGAACCCGAGATACATTGGTCCATTTGAGGTTACCGACCGAGTTAGGGTCGTGGCTTATGAGTTGGCTCTACCACCCCAGTTTGCTTCTTTTCAACCGGTGTTCCACGTATCGCTTCTGTGAAAATATATCTCTGATCCATAGCATATTCTGGCACCACAGTCAGTCGAGGTTAGACCCGACTTGTCTTATGATGAGACTCCAATCCGAATTATTATCTGACAGGTCAGGAGACTCCGGAACAAAGAGATTGTTTCGGTGAAGGTGATTTGGAGACACCATTCTATAGAGAAGGCTACTTGGGAGGCTGATGATGAGATGCGGCGTGAATATCTGCACCTTTTTTTGGCTCTACAGATTCATAAGTTGGTACTTTCTATCTTTACCTCTGTTCATGCATATCTGCTTTGTTATATTGTATGCTCTGCTCATTTTTTCACTTCGTGGTTGAATGAGTGTGAGCCTTGTTGGTTATTTAACCAAATGTTAGTTAAGCGGTTCTAGTTTGGCTCTTACTTGGAAGACTTAGGGTTGGTCTTAATTATGTCTGAATTGCTTCAAAATTTGAGGACGAATTTCTTTTGAGAGGGGAAGTATGTAATATCTCGCCCATTTTGAATAGGATTCCTGTAGCTTTCTGACCAAGTCCAATTTGATCTTGAGGATAATCAGACGTATCTCCAGGATTAGGTGTTATCGAATCTCGAGGAAGGTCAGATACATGTTGGATAGTGTGAAACGTCAAGTATGTAATTTGATAGTGAACAACGTGCGTTGACTTGAGTACAACATGCGTTGTCGAGTGAAGAAGACATATGTTATCTGAAAAAGCAGCATAACGTGCGTTGGCTTGGTACAACGTACGTTATCTGGGATGCGAGGATGATCGATGTACGTTGCCATTATACGATGTACATTAAGTTGTGTTTCTTCAAATCCATGGCTAATGGATGCTTCACAACGTGCGTTGTGAGGTACAACGTACGTTGTGCACGACCGCAACGTACGTTGAGCTTGTGTATGACGTACGTAGCCTTTGTATTTGTCGAACAGTGCATTTTGATCTGTAGCTCTTAAAACGGTTGAAACTCGACTCCTTCCATCATTTTCTCACTCAAATCTCTCTCAATCGGCCTGAAACGCTCTTACATTGGTTCCCCAACATTCCTAATCCATTTCTGAGGTAAGATTACATCTATTTCTTCATTTGTAACTCATTTTCATACATTGATTCATGAAAATGCATTTAGGCCGAAAATGAAATGGGTTTCAATTTTCAGATGATTTGTGATGAATGGATGTTGGAGGATGTTAGAATAGGTTGGAGGGGACTTGAATGAACATGATTCAAACTTTGAATTAAGAGATTTGGTGACTTTTTGAATGAACTAGGGTTTGGTTCGGGTTTTGATGATTTTAGCATGAATGAGAGTTTTTCTGTCAAATCTTAGGCTGGATTTATATTTTTACTGATATATTATATATATATATATATATGTATGTATATGGTTTTATTCCATTTATAAACGTCTTTATAAATGTTTTAATAAATATTTGGATAAGTAGGGTAGAATGTCTGTACACAGGGGCTTGTGTAGATAGGTCGAGCTTCCATAGACGGTTTGCCTCGTATACCGGTCACGTGCCCGACTATGAGTCGTGACAGTTTGGGTTGGTCACCAGCGGTTCAACGGTTTTTCAAAACCTTGAACTTGAACCGGACCGTAGGGGGACGGTTTGACCGATTATGGTTCGAACAAATGGTCTGGTTCAACTTTGGCCACCTCTATCCAGGTGTGACCATTTCGTAGCGAATATTTTTGTGGGACCAAAGTATAATAACACTGCAACTTTTGTGACCTTTGGTATTATTAATCAATCCTTGATGTATTGTTGTTGAATTGGCAAAGGACCTGAAATAAAATAACAATTTCAATTGGCCAAAAAATGAAAATATTTCAAAAAAATAGCTTTTAGATTTTTTATTTTTTTACATTTAATCCATATTTGATTTACTTTTATCTTATGCCATTTTTTATTTTAGTGTTTTTTTATTTCAGATTATATTTTTTAAAAGCAGAGAATCTTCTTGTAATTATTTTAAAACTAAATTATTTTGGGAAAACAACAGATTTATACTAAAAATAAATGTCACTTTTTAAAAAAAACACCAAAGTTTGGAAGTATTGAGAATGACACATTATGTTTACCACATATTAAAAATGTCATTTTTAATAAGCCCCGTGAGATATTGTCTTATTTTTTAGAAAAATTGACTTTTTCTCTTGAGAAATTGATTTTTTTGTGAAAAATTGATTTTTTTAAAAAATATTTTGAATTTAGATTGTGTTTTTGGTTTCACAATATGTTACATAATTCATATTTTCAAAAAAAGTGTAAACGATTTTTTTAATTATTTGTTTAGAAATTTTAAACGATTTTTTTTTCAAAAAATATTTTTTTCAGGGTCAATTTTGATGTTCACAATGATTCGCAAAATAATGTACATTATATTGTATATTATTGTGAACCATTTTAAATGGTTCACAATGATTTACAATAGTTCACAATAGGGTACATAATTCATATTTTTAAAAAATATAAATAAATTTTTAATTGTTTTTTAGAAATTTTAAGCAAAGTTTTTCTTCAAAAAATATTTTCAGGGTCAATTTTAACGTTTACAGTGGTTTACAAAATAATGTACATTATGGTGAACTATTGTGAACTAAAAACACAAAATTAGCACTATTCACAAATTTAGTTCATGGTTCAGTCAATTCATATTTTTTTTAAAAAGCCAAAGAATTTTTGTAGTTATTTTTTTAGAAATTTTAAACAATTTTTTTCTTCAATTTGTTTCAAGGTCGATTTTGACAGTTCACAAAATAGTTATACATTATTGTGAACTATTGTGAAATTTTTTTTTTAATATAAAAATGATTTTTAAAACAAGAAGTTCATCAACATTAAGAAACAACAAATTCAAGGGCATTATATAAAAAAATAGCATGTTCTGGGACTTAAAAATAATTTTACACTAAATGGTTCACAACGTGAACCATTGTGAATCGGTTCACAATGGTGAAACCCTAGCCCCAATAGAAACGGTCCCTTACACCCACTCCATCGTCGCTCTTGTTACACCGGCGCCACTGTTGCTCGTCCATTTGCGTTGCCGGCTCGACAGACGATGAGTGACGAGAGTGAGATTGACGAGACTGAAACTGACGAGAGACCAAGATCGATGAGACTGAAAACGACAAGTGAAGACTAACGACTGACGTGAACGAAACAAGGACGAGATCGGAACAACGAGCTACTCGCGATGACGAATGAAACAACAAATTTCGATGAGGAAGAGAAAGAAGGGAGAGAAGGAACATGGTAGAGAAGGGACAGAAGAGGAGAGAGACGGAGGGAACCATGTGTGGTTTCAACGACGTGGAAGACCGACGGGAAAAAGGAGAGAGAGAGGGGAGGGCAGATGAGAGAGATGGCAGAGGGAAGGCTACGAGATGGTTATGGTTTTGAGTAGGAGAGAGAGAGGGAGAGAGAAAATGGAGAGAGAAAGAGAGAAAAAATAAAATAAAAAAGAAAAAATTTAAATTTATATAAAAATTAATGTGACATTTTTAAAATTTAATTTCAAACACGTGCCATTTTTAAAAAGTAAACATATAAACTGAAATTTGTGTAAAATCGACACATGGGATGCCATTTTTAAAAACTGTGGCAAAAAAAAAATAACATGTGTAATTAGCACTGTTACTATTTGTGTAAAACTAACAAATGTCTCTAAGCCTGGTCCTGAAGGTCATTGGACCAATCGCATTTCAGATTCTAGAGTGTGAACCGAAAGCCCAAGAGGTTTCGGTCCAAGCAGCGAAAAGCCCATGAAAGTGTGATCCTCAACTTCTCAATTCTTTGAGGCTAATTATATAAAATTATCCAAAAAAAATCAAAGTTAGAAGAAAATACCCAAAATTTTACAATTTCCTCATATGTACTTTAATGTCAAAATTATAAAAAAAATTCTTTGAAAAATTCAAAATTATAGATATCACCAAAGTACATTTATTTTTGTCAAAATCATAAACAAATTCTCAATTTTTTTTGGGTTTATCTTTTGTTTATTTTTTGATTACTTAAAACTAGAGACAAATGTATTTTTTTTTGTTTTTTTAATTTTATGTTATTTTTTATTTTATTTTCAATATTTATTTGTTTTGGATGAACTCTCTTTGTTTGTTTTTTGAGTGTTAAAAGTTTTCTTTTATTTTAATAGTATATATCGGGTTATTGTTTGGTTGTTTTTTGGTGTTTAATACTATGAAAAGCAAATGAGAACAAAAAATAAGTTAAAAAAATCCTAAATATGATAAAAAAAATAATAAATAAATAATAATATAACAATAAATAGAAAATAAAAGAACATCAAATCAAATGAAAATGAAAAATAAAATTAATAGAGAATAATTTAGTTTAAGTAGGTTTGTAAAAAAAAATCAGATTATTTTTCAGAAAAAATGAAAAAAATAATTAAACAAAAAAGATAAAAAAAGAATGACATGAAGGTTGAGATCCGAGTATCCAACCTTCATGTCATTCTTTTTTGAAGTTTATTTTTTTTATTTGAGAAATATTAAAGATTTGTTTAAAGTTTAAATTTATTTTAGGTTTATTTGTAAGTTTATTTTAGGTTTATTTGAAGTATATTTTATGTTTATATTAGGTTTATAAAAGGTTTATTTAAGAATTTTAAAAGGTTTATTTTATTTAAAAAATTTATGTTAGATTTATTTTAGGCTTATTTTTTTTATTTTTTTAAAATATTTATTTAAGAATTTCAATTTTTTTAAAATTAAAAATAATAAAAAGACAAGTTGATTAAAAAAATTAATAGAATAATTTAAAATTAAAAATAAATCAAATAACTTATAAAATTAAAACATTGGAAAAAAATAAGATGAAAAATAAAGTCAACCAAAAAAAATAAATAAATTAGATGTGAAAAAAATAGTTTAAATGAAAAGGTCAAAAAAGACAAAAATGATAAAAAAGAATAAAAATTAAATTTAAAAAAACAAAAAAAAATGATCTTTAGAAATGTTTTCATGTTGTTTTAAAACAAACTAAAAATTAAGATAAAAATAATATAAAAAATAAATCAAAATAAAAAATTAAAATTAAATATGAAAAAATCGTTAACATAAGTGAAAAATAGTTAAAAAGGACTAATAAGTAAAAAAGAAGAAAAAGTAAGGACTTAATTAAAAAATAAAAAAATAGTAGAGTTGCCATGTGAATATGCAACCTCCGTTGAAAAGGAAAGGTTTCAGCGTGAGAAAGAAAGACTTTTTGCATACGGGAAAAAAAGGGACCTTGTTGCTGCAGGTAATTAAAAAAGATGTTTTGGTTATTTATGTAAGTTGCCCTTGAACCTCTCTGATAGATATAAGATATTTTGGGTTCAAATCCGCACTGACATTTAAAGCTTCTTCTCGAGGGAGTTGGATGTTCTAAAAAAAAAGTCACATTAAGGGATGTTCGTAGCGAGTTTTGAAATTCATAAAGTATCTGGACCGTAATTTCCTCATTCTTCAAGGATCCCGCCATTCAAAATGCACCGCTCCGCTCCTCTCCAAGGAGAAATCCGTCATTTACCACACCAGGAAAATAAAATTCAGCGACTTTTCCACTGTATTGACCAAACTGACCTTACATCCCGCTATTAAAACCCCTCCCTCCACTGTCCACTCCCAAAAAACGGCGATCCCCAATTTCCTCAAACCATCCCTATAAATCCCTCCCATCTCCACCGACCGAACCGAACCGAACCGAACCGAACCGAATCTAATCAAATACTACACTCTCCCTCATTTCCGATGGCAACAGCCAACGACGCGTCGTCCAGATCCGGATCCGATGGCCCGGCGCTCAATGGCGACGCTGCTCCAGACCAAAAGCCTAAAGTAGCACTGATCACCGGAATCACCGGCCAAGACGGTTCCTATCTCACCGAATTCCTCATCAAGAAAGGCTACGAGGTTCACGGCTTGATCCGTCGCTCGTCCAACTTCAACACCCAACGCATTAACCACGTCTACATCGACCCTCACAACGCTCACAAGGCTCGCATGAAGCTCCATTACGCCGATCTTACCGACGCTTCCTCGCTCCGTCGCTGGCTTGACACGATTAACCCCGACGAGGTCTACAATCTCGCCGCACAGTCCCACGTGGCGGTGTCTTTCGAAATTCCTGACTATACCGCCGATGTGGTGGCCACCGGCGCTCTCCGCCTCCTCGAGGCAGTCAGATCTCACATCTCCGCCACGGGAAGGACACATATCCGGTACTACCAAGCTGGATCGTCCGAAATGTTCGGATCTACACCGCCTCCGCAATCGGAATCGTCGCCTTTCCACCCTAGATCCCCATACGCAGCGTCTAAATGCGCCGCGCATTGGTATACAGTGAAC
>CAODLS011342468.1:0-14306 GCA_948243855.1 Flueggea neowawraea | reverse complement strand
AACATTTATGTGATAGTTGTCAATTAGGAAAACTAAGTAAACTTCCTTTTGCTCTTTCTGAACATTCTAGTTCTGGTATTTTTGATAAGATTCACTATGATTTGTGGGGACCTGCCCCTGTTTTATCTATTGGCAAGTTTAAGCTTTATGCATGTTTAGTTGATGATTTTTCAAAGTATACTTGGATTATTCCATTAAAACACAAATCGGATTTTTTTCCTAGCTCGGATCAAGCCTATTTCGTTCAAACACGAAATCCTTGGAAACCGAACCTAGAATCTCGTGGTTATAACCTTAACCAAGCTTAATCTACCAATATTTAACTTCCTTTACAACAGAAAAGGAAGATCTAAACAAAACCCCAAAATTTGTTCAAAACCCTAGATGAACAAATATGATGTGAGATGACGGAAAGAAGAGATCAAAGAATGATTCTTACCTTCAAAATCGCAATAGAAGTGCTGAGGAGTGATTGCAAGTGCAGAGGAGTAGTTGAGAGAGTGATTTTGGAGGTTGAGATGAGTTATGATAGAAGAGTCATATGTGGGTGTATTTATAGAACCTCAGAACTAAAAAGTGCATTTCATTTAATGTATTCGAAAAAAAGCTCATCTACGTGCGTCGAACCTTCTTCTACGCACGTTGACCGAGTACTACGTGCATATACGAAGCTCCTATGTGCGTAGACGGGAAATCTGGCAGCCTTTCCCTCACTGATCAACGATCAACATGCACGCCACCTAGTGTTATGCATGTAGATCACCATTCTTACCACGGTTCCAAGTCCAAAACACGTCCAACGTGCGCAGATGTCTCCAACGCACATAGACACGCCCAGGCACATTCACGGTCTGGATCAGACATCCATTTATGCACGTAGACGGCCTCCTGACCTCAATCTATGCGCATAGAAAGATCCTCAACGCACATAGATGACCTGCTATGTGCTTTGCACACACAAACCACCTCCAAACATTCTCGATCGAAGTTTAACACCTCGAAACCCCGAATTTCCCTGAAGTCTTGACCGAATACCATCAAATTCCGGTCAAAACAAACGGGATATTACAATACTATATTTAACCCAAAACTGAGGCTAATCACAGGGCCACTCTCAATTCTTTTGTTCATGGCCATTCGCAGATCTCATTTCTTCTCTTCAGAACATCACCCAACCGAACTGAAAATAATGATGATAATACACCAAAAAAAGGGGCAAAATAAATTCTTAACAATATTGAATTTAACCAATAGTTAAGGCTAAAAACAACACCATTCTCAATTCTTCATTCTCGATGTTGCAACGGTGCCACAAGTAGAAAGAGATGAATCAGCTCTTTTAGATGTTGAATTCTGAATGGTGTTTTATTTTACCTTTGATTCGGTTGACTAAATAAAACACTATTCTTAGTTAGTCATCAAAACCAAACCACTAGCTCCATGAACCTGTAACGGGCATCAACTAGCTCTTCTAATTGAGATTTTTGTTGAAATTCTGAATGGATTTTATGTAACCTTGATTTTAGTTGGTTTTTAATTATACACAAAACACCACTTTCAGTTCTTCTGTTTAGGGGAGTCAACCATCAACATCCGACAAACACCTCCGTGAACCTACAAATGATTGACAAAAAAAAAATTACGGAGAATGAAAGACATGAAATGATGAAAGGGAGGAAGTGATTTCTGTCAAAATAAGGATTTATATTGCAGTGGCCTTGGGTTTGATTATGAAGAGCAGTTGATGGAAGTGAATCAAACATTCTAGTCTCGAGTAAGGATGGATAGCACAATCAAATACACAGGAGATAATTTGATGTTTGATTGATTAATTTCTGAGAGATTTCCTAGTCTGGAGAATTAAGACATTGAAGGGATTGAATGGTTTATGAAGAGCATATTTGGAAATTTGTCAACTTGAATAAAATTGGAAGTAAAATCCGATTAAGAGCCTAATTACATCAAATCTGGAAGGAATAAGGGAAAAAAAAGGGGCAGCAAAGCAAGCAAGGTAGCTCAAATTAAGGAGAAAATCGGTAAAATCAAATCAGAAAAATTGGAAAAAATAAAATTTGAGAAGGAAATCAGATTTGGAAGATTTTGGAATCAAAAAAAGAAAAAAGCGATTGGCAAGGATACGATCCAAAGTGTCCACTGTGTTAACTCAGTAATTGACTCGGCAAACATATGTTTATGTCCCTGAGTTTACAAAAATCTGGTCCTTGCGCAAAAATTTCCACTGCTCTAGGTCCCAAACAGCCTAAAAAATTCAAACAATTTCCGAACAGTCCTCGGAGCTAGAAACATGTGCAATTGGTTCTCACAACCAAAATCCTGCAATGACGAGAAGAAAGTCGATTGCTAAGGTGGAGCTCAATAATAAAAAAAAGGTCTACTTTTATCTCTCGGACATCAAAAAATAAGAATGGGAAGCAATAGGTGTAATATGGGTCCGAACCTATTTAGACCAATTCAATAAATAAATCTAGAAGTCCACAAAGGAGGCCTTATTTTAAGAATATTTTTAGAAATTACATTTATGTTATCGTACCTCTTCTATATATAAGAGTCTTCATTACAATTGAAAAGTGCATTCCCTACACTCAGACTTTATAGTTAAAGCTCTATTGAACCAAATACTAACTTGAGCGCCGGAGAGTTCCTTGAGGACCAACCGACCTCATTTTGATTTTGTTCTTACAGGATTAAAAGAGATTCAAGGTATTTGTTCATCTATTTCATTGTTATTTCTTGTTGCAGATTTGAGGCAACAACAGTTTTGCTCCTAAAAAAATGATGAGAATAATAAATAAAAAATAAAATAGCAGGTGTTTGTCAATATGTGAATTATGAGGGGGAACTTTAAGACCGTTGATTTGGAAGATCTATCTCATGATTACACTAACACCTGTTTGAACTTTTTGGGATGTTAAAACCTAAAGGCCAATTTTTTGAGGAATTTTGTGTTGTATCAATGCTTGCTTCTTCTCTACCTTGCCATGTCATCATTCTATCTCCAGAACGAACACCTTTTTTTTTGCAGAAAGGCATCTGTCTACAATGTAGTCTACTAAAAATACATAATCCAAACACACCCTAAATGTAGCTATAAGTCGTTTTTAGTCTGAAACTGGATTAAAATTAGTCTGTTAAAACTCGACTAAAATCACGTAACTCAAAATCGGTCCTTAAATCTTGTTGGCTGATGGAACTTTGAATGCTAACAGCAACAACTGAAATGGAGGGCAATAAAGCTTTGAACTTTAAATGCTAGCAGCGAGGAATGAAATGTAGGGCATGGAGCTTTGAGTGCAAGCAACAACGAATGGATTGTGAATGTTTGAGGTGTGTAACAAGTGGCGATATTTCAGGATTGTGGAGAATGAGGGTGATTCGAATGTGTATTATGGAGAATCTTCCATTGAAAATACAATACAACCTCTCTCCTTGTATACAATTGACGCTCGAGGTTTACAATCAATAGAACCCTAACAAAATAACATAAGAAAAATAAATTCAACAATTATCCTCTCTATTTTAAGAGCACCATCAAAAGTAAACAGTCATAAAGTCAATTTTCGAAAGTCAACATCCAACCGTTAAAAGTTCTTAGTTTTGAAACAGTTTAGCCTCTTAGTATATTTCTTTTTCTTTAATCAGAACTCAATATATTTTTTGGGGTGAAATTCATGGTGGTCCATAAGATTTAGTCATATCTCTCTCATGGTCCCTATAAGTTCTAAATGAGCCGATTTGATCCCTGGACCTTAACTCTATTAGTTTTACTTAATATAAAAAAGTAAAAAGACAAATTTACTCTCAAATTTAAAATATATTTCTTCACTTTAAACCGAACCGAACTAAACTTAATTTAACTCAACACATTAAACCCAACCTCACTCTCCAAAAAACCAAACAAACCCATTCAAAAACCAATATCAATTCAACTACATTACAAAACCAAAACCAAAAAATTAACCCAAACCTAAGCAACCAAACCCAACCCACCCAACTGAACGCACCCATTTAGAAACTGATTTCTTCTCTCTCCCTCTCTTCTTTCTCTCTTTCGTGTCGCTCTCTTCGCCAATGTCCTCAATTTCCTCTAACTCTGCCACCTCCATCACTCTGTCTCCTCCAACTTCACATTGCTAGCGTCGATCTCCACCACATTCGCGAACTTCACACACACTCTCTCTCTCTCTCTCATAAGTTTGATCGAGGTGTTTAGTGACAGAGGAGGAGATCGCAATTGACGAGTTGGGGGCTGAGAACAATGAAGCTTTAGTTTTTGTGGGTTAAATTTTTTTTCTCACTAATGTTGATTTCTAGGTTGAAGCTTTAGGTTTTAAGGTTTTTTTTTTAATTTTCATGTCTTCTTCAATGATAGGACAAGCTCATTCTGTTTGGAAACTATCAAGGGTTTAAGGGTTTGACTAATGTTCTTCATGTATTCAATTTTGGTTTTTTGTCTTGTAGGGTCTTGAGAGAGCCTAGTGAATTTCACTTGTAATTTTAAATTGAATTTTTGTATGTTAAATTTGTATTTTAGAGAAGTTGAAGAGAAGATGCAAATTGTTTCTTCTCTTTGCTTGTTCTCTTTTCTGGTTTTTTAATCCAAATTCAAAGATTGAAGTTGAAAAGAAGTTGTAGTTGGTGGGTCTTCTTAAAGATGGGTAATCAATATTTCAGCATGTTGTGTTTGTTTTTTTGTTAATTGCAGGTGAAATTTTGAAAATAATGTCATCAATCTTAAAGCTTAAAAAAATCAATGGCTTGCCTTCAGAACTCCAAAGCTAAAAGAAAAAGAAAGGGACTTAAGAGTAGAATGTTGAAGGTGATGGAGAAGGTCAGTCATAATGCAGAGGAGAGTGCTTTAGATTTGGAGTTAGAGAGAGAGAAAGAGAAAGAGAGAGGAAAGAAGGAGATAGATAAGAATAAGTGGAAAAGGGTAAAATGGTCTTAAAGAATTATTTACTGAGGGGACCATCTGCCACATCAGCAAATATGATGTGGCACATTAAATAAACTAACAGAGTTAAGGTCCAGGGATCGAATAGACTAATTTATAACGCGTAGGGACTGGGAGAGAGAGATATGACTAAATCTCAGGGACCGCCATGAATTTTGCCTTATTTTTAAGTACATGTTTAGCTTATACTTCTGTGTTGGAGCAAGAAGCCTCAGTGAGAACTGCATCATGCGCAGGTCTTGCAAAAGAAACACACAAGTGAATCTAGTTACGGGACTTTGTTACTTACATGTCTTTCCCACACCCTACAACTTTTTGATGTGGAATTTTCTCTTTGTATACCATTTACACTTGTATACTTAATAATCTCATGCTCAAGTGTGATTCTCTTCCATATTAGCTTAGACTTGCTCCCCCTACAGCAGATATCGCTCTGAGTACTGCAGATTTACCCGAGAGCTTTTCTCATGACTATACCCATTTACAAGTTGGCATCACTTATTATTAGAGGTAGGCATCGAGCTGGGCTGGGCTCGGGCCGGGCCACCCTTAAATTTTCAGTATTATTGACCAGGCTGGGCCGAGTAGGACCCGGTCGACCAGGTTGAAGGTATGACCTAGGCCCACCCATCCAAAACCCGTAGGCCAATTTTTTTAAAAAATATTAATATTTTATATTTTTTAATCAAAATATAATTAAACATATACTATATTATATAAATTATACTTTAATAAATACTAAACAACTCTTAAATTTATAATTGGTATCATTTTTACTAATTTATAACACATAATACATCAAATTAATAGTAATATACTATATATTATATATATAATATAAAAAATTGTATATATTATATATATTCGGGTTCAGCCGGGCCTGCATGCTATTTCATAAGTTCAAGACTGACCCTATTTTATTTTAAAAAATTCGGGCTGGCCGAACCAACAGGACAAATAATATTGGCCTAGTCCGGCCCTTTTTTCGAGTTAAGGTAAAATGCCCAACCCTACTCATTACAGACAGGGGCTTTATCACTCAATACAATTCTTTGCCGGTCATTACCATGGTATCACCAAGAACTCCTTCCAAAACTACGCCCTTTCCTCTATGAGATTTCTTAGCCGCTTACACAATCTAAATCGAGATTATAACAGTCAATATAACTCTTCACCACATTATTGCCGCACTAATCTCAAGACCACCATCATATCGTGCTTGTTCTTATCCTAACTAAACTATCAGCTCTTGTACCACTTGTTGGATCCAGGATCTTGCGAAAGAAACACACAAGTGGATCTGATACTACATTTTTATCCAAAACCTTAAGGTAATATTTATGAGTTTTTATCACTTATATGTTTTTACACATCCCATAATTTTCCAATGTGGGATTCTCTCTCTGTGCATACAACATTCACACTTGTATACTCAACATTCTGAATAATTATTACTCATTATTGGGTTTGCTTTGAATAATTGACATTGATTTTTTAATAATCCCCAACATTTTTGCGTCTTTGAAATGGAAAGAAAATGACTGTGACGGCGACATGCTATTAGTTTTATTCGTTTCTTTTTCCTTTTAATTCTTTATATTATTGTTCTCAAAGGGGCTGATGTAGTTTTTGATGTGAATACGATTGATCCACAATTTAAAGGTAATTCAATGGACTCTGCAATAATATGGGCAAGACTTAATTTGTTACAAAGTTTGAAAACAATAGAAAGGATTTTATAAACTCTAAAGTTTAAAATTTTAAATAACTAATTTATAAATTTTCGTATAAATTAAATATACCACAAAATTTCATGTGATTTTTAAATAAATAAGCATGTTCGATAATCGGGTTTGACATATTGCTAGAACTTGATAAAATTATAGCAGTAGTGATTGAATAGTTGAAGAATAATAATTAACATGCTAATAACCACTCATTGGTATTTCAAGTTCTAACGAAAAACACATTTATATATAACAATTTATTTTTTATGGGCAAAACAATTTTATTATAATCAAACAATCCACAAAGAAGTGATGATGATAGAAGCTACCTCCACCAGTGGAGGTGTTTTTGCCGTATAGGAACTAAGGTACTGAGAGAAGCAACACTACCCCTCAAGTCCAACTGGACTCAACTGGCTTGACGTAGTTGTAACTTAAAAAGTTCTTATTTACACTTTATTATTCTATTCATACATTAAATTAATTAAAAAATAGCATGTAAATAATTAGATTTATTCTGGCTTACATTCTAAAGAAGATATTATTTTTTGATTGATTTGGTGTATAAATAGAATTATATACTAAGTGTAAATAAGAATTTTTCTGTAACTTGCTTTGCTCTCAATCTGATTTTGTCTCAGTCACTTGTGACTGAGGTTTCTTTTTGTTTTCATTTAACTGAGCTCTCCACTTTCAAAGTTTAGTTTTGTCTCAGTCACTTGTGACTCAGGTTTCTTTTTGTTTTTATTTACTTGGGCTCTCCACTTTCGAAGTTTAGTTTGTGCCACGTTCATCAGCGAGTCTCTCCTCTTCTTGAACCTGAGTCTCTCTTCTTCTTGAACCTTCTCTTATTTTTTTCCCCTTTTTTTTGGCTGGATGGATCTTTAAGGCCTTGATTCCATTTGTTGAAATTTTCAAGTGGACCTTAACTAACTAATTGTTCAGCTCTGAGAGTATGGACTTCACATGTGTATGAGTGACTTGGGTCCAAAATGTCTTAACTTTGACAATTAGACCTTTTTCACTTTGAACCCTTATACTCTTTTAATTTTCTCTAACTATTCAATGCGAGATTTCTCTCTTTTTTAATCTCCAATGGATCCCAATCGAAATTAAAAAATACACCTCAGTAGTTTTTGTTTATAAGTAAGGATTTTATTAGCTTAATCCACAAAGAAGTAGATTATTAAAGAACAAGAAAAACTTCTACTACTCAAAGTGCTTTCATCTTACTACGAGATTATAACACCTTAAAAAGAGGAAACCTGTCAATTATAAAATACAAATAGTGTCCACTAAATATAGCATCTGGGCATCTATGTACATCCAATCCTAAGTAGCAGAAACCACAATATTTACATCTCATAAAAAAGCAACATCTAATAACATTTAATGATAACATCATCCCTAAAGTTATTGTGATCTTTCCATGAAAACACCTGAGTAGTTATTGAAATTTTCATGAAAATTAGGTGCTTGCAACAAATGCAAACATCGGTTGATCGGAAGGAATAGCCCTTCCCTTCTCAGAAAAAGAGAAATTGACAAAGTCCATGAAATCAAATTCTTTCAAGAATTAAGGATGTTCTTCATCAACAAGCTCTTTTGGCGGTGTGATGATTGTCCCTTCTATCGGAACCTGAAATGCTCCAAAAGAGTACCTATCTTTATGTCCACTCATTACCACTCTATGCTTCGCTGCATGCAGTCTTCCATTGCTCCAAGCCTGCAATATTCATATTCAACTGTCATCTTTCCACTTAACAAGTGATTTTACTTCGACAAATGAAATAAAATTATGGCGAAATCCAGAATTTGATTATAACGCATTCCCCTATAGCAAAATTCAGAATTTTATTATAACGCATTCCCTATGTTAATTTGATTTCTTTATGTATAATTCTCTGTATCAACAAATATAGTGAAGAAATTATATAAGAAGATTAACTTACCATGAGTCCATCTCCAACAATATAAATAAATGAGTGAGGATAAGGAACAAGTTTGATCCATTGGCCATCCTTAGTTTCAATTTCAAGGCCACAAAGTAGTGTGCTCAACAACTTGTCAGTGTGTGCATTGAGTCCATTTGAAGCCTCACCAAGGGGAGGATTTTTGTATCTCATCATTCGTAGCAATGTCTTGCGATTCAGCCTTCTCTTCAATACCATAGCTATCACGGATTAGCATCTCTATTGTTTCGTGTAGTTCCTCCATTGACTTCATCATGGTGCTGTAAATTTGGCTGCACTTCCAAATTAATTAATTATATTTCATCCTGATCGATATTAATACATTTCCATATGAATTTTTATAATTCGCGTCAAGTGGAGTTGTAACATCCATATCCCTATAACATATATTCACATAACTCGATAACATATAACATAATATAGCTCAATAACATTTCCAATAATTCAAATATTGTGTCCTGCATTTGTCATCAATATTCGAGTACGTATCATATATGAATTCACCGCTATTACATAATCAGATTACGTACAATAACCAATACTAATGTTTTCACATATCTCATATTAACTAATAGCAATATCAATATATCAGACAATATACAATATAGCACGTAATGTTATAGACAATATACAATAAACAATACCAATATAGCACATAAATGTTATAGGGATATGGGTGCTACAGGAATCACACAGATACTTAATCCATAATAGAAAACAACAACAACAATAGTTTGAACAAGAACAAAAAAATTACGAACAAAATCGATATAGTTTTTTAAAAAAGAAAAGCACTAGTTAATAAGAGTAGCTCAAATAACAATAAACAATTTTAAAAATTGATAAACTTACGAAAATTTACTGAGTTCAAATCGCAAAATGCAAAATTCCCATTAATGTCCTGGAATGAGCAGGAAATCAATAAGGTGAATACAGATTACAAAACTAACGCGGACTTGGACGCCTCATGGTTAAAGGAAAAAAAAAAGGGGAGAGCACTCACCAAAACTGTGGATGACCATGACGAGGCCACATTAGATCTGCAAAGCTTTTGAAAGATTCATAGTTGGAAGCATCTTCAATTCCAAAGCTCTCATACAAGGGAGCCTGTGGATAATTTCCAGCATAGCCATGATAAGGCTTCGATTGAAATTCTTATTTTTGATCTCTTGTGGTAGCTCAAAGAGTGGCCTCATTAATGAAAATGTTTCATTTCTTAATTGTGTTGAAGCTTTCTTATAGACCACCTCGAAACACCCATATCGTTCACAAGCCTCTTGGACTAACTTGCTCTCATAGTTCAACCTTTCCGTTCCTCGAACTAGGCTTGGTGAAATATCGGATAAATCAATGACTGGAATACAATTTTGAGAGTATGAACCCATAATCAATATTTCTCTCTAATTATGTGTGTATGACTAACAATTTACTCTTAATTGATCTTCCGTTAAATGTTATTAGCTTGATCTATCTTTATATGCTTGGGGGGTGAACATATATGCATAAAACAAAGACCTTATTAAACAAATTGATGAAGGTTTCACTTTTGGTTTATATGTTTGTATATTAACATGTCGTAATTGTTACCCAATAAATTACGAACCTTTTTTAATTAACATGCGGCATGATCCTATAACCCAATCACCATATATATGTACATTATTTGAATTTAATCTTAGATGTATACAATCCGCAAGTAGTCAACTTCATGGGCTGATGTGGATGACCAGGAAGAGGAATGTGAGTAGATTACGCCTTCGTCTCGAAAAGTCAAGAATAACTCTGATAGGCAGGCTAAATATCGATTAAGACTCTCTAAGAGACCGAAACGCGAGCATGCACATTACTTATGAAGGTTGTATGATGATTTCTTTTCCAGAGAGTGTTACCGTTTTTTATAGCCTCTCTTTCGTTGCTATTTTGTAATGAATTTTTTATTTCTATTAATAATATTTTGGAGCTTAGGTGTACGGTGCTATTGAGGTGTCAACCAAATTGGGATGTCCTGGTGCACTATTTTCTAATCTTCCCGCATTTCATGCAAAAAAAGGAAAAAGCAGCAAGTAATCACCTATATAATATCAATCATATTTTATTTTTTATGATAAAAAAATGTTTTCCCTACAACATCTAAAATAAAAAAGAAGCTAATACAGGATCACATTTTATTTTTTAAAACATAACATCAAACGATTAATCGACCGATTGGACAAGCAAGAGAAATTTAGTTTGTACATTTTTAATAAATTAAATTATTATACTAATTAAGATTTTTTATTTCTGCATATTTTTATTTACGAGAAAATCTGCTTTAATATGTTAGGAGGAAGACGAAAAAGAATGTACTATGATCCAAAGCATATACTTCTCTTTGTGTGTGTGTTTTTTATAATACAAGCTTACGTTGGTAATAAGTCAGTTCAGCCGAATAATATTCTTGTAATAGACTCCCCGGAAGAATTTTTTTATAAGGAATATGCTCATATGTCTAGTATAACTCCAGCAAATTGTCAGTTCTAGAATTTGAATGGCCAAGGTTTATGTAAGAAACAATACTTGATCTGTTGATTTAATAGCACAAGAGAATCCCAGTTGATCTTGTACAACCAAGATTCTAGTTTTGTTGTTTCCATTTGTATAACTTTGTATGAAAACAATCGCATAATGTCTAGTGTATTGCACGATTATGTATTACAATTGTCTTATTTGATTGTTTGCATCTAGGAACCATCTTGTCATAATGAAATAATCACAAGCTAATCAAAACACAATTTTAAAATCTTTCTAGGAGTGACAGTATAATCATGAAACTTTTAATTGATTGAAAGTGATCTCACTTTCTTGTGTGACTAATCGGAAAGCAACACAATGAACAAGTGGTAACCTTTTCAAATATTATCAAGTTTACTGAAACTCCAACCCATGTTATTATTATTATTTTGGCAAATATAGATTATTTAATTCGAAGTTGTTTCGAGCATTATTAGAATTAACTTGACAAATAAAAGATCTTTAACATGCTGGCTTGATTACTTCACCGTAAGTAATGTAGACATTTGTCATATAATGATATTTATAATTATTTTAATTGAAATTTGCATGTATGTTGGTATTTTTGTGGAGGAGTAAAGATTGTGAGCTTGAAAGTGTATATTTTATTGATTATAATACTCTATTTATAGAATTGAAAATATAACAAAAGAGAATCAAAAGTCTCTAAATACATGGCATATCTTTCTAATATTAAATTGAAAAGAAAAAATTTCTACTTTCATCGTAAAAATTTGGTATTGTTGACCATTATTATTTGCAACGTTAAGAAACATTTTTACTAATGTGTTATTTGCGTTTAATAATATTAAATTTCTATACGATGTCTGAAATTTTGATTTGAGAATGTATAAAAAAATACATAAATCAACAATTTCAAAAATTACAAGTTTGTTTAGTTGAAAAAAAAATTGACCATCTATTTTTGAATCTTCCTTTATCCTAAGGCTTAGGATGTTGGCCGAAGTTGTTTAGAGCCTAAGTGTTTATCTAGATTTGATGGATTTAACCGATTTAACTTGTGTTATTTATATATATATGATCGAATTTTCTTTTTTAAATGATTGCTGATCTGAAATTCAATCTGGAAAGAATGATTAGTACTACATCTTTTTTTTTTTTACTGTGATTAGTACAACATCTTTATATTACGCTTGGTGTTCATTGTACTTGGGGGAGAGAATCCAAAATCTCACTCTTTTTTGGTCAAGAACAAAAGTCTCATTCAAGTGTACGTTTATAGCCACTTATAACTCAAACTTTTAATTGCGTGGACACAAGAAACTATATAAACTTTGGCCTAGTTTAGTAACTTCAAGATATTTACGAAGCGTATACGAAAATCAATTTCTTTTTCAAACTTGAAGACGTTCTACAGTGAAAATATATAGAAGACATTGAAACAGAGCCACCTAGGTCAAAAGCTTTCATATGAACAATGTGTCTATGGGTTGGGCAATATAGATAGCGACCCAAGATAAACAAAACCTTTCAATCTATCATCATATATATGTTTATGTCAACGATTTTTTGGCGTCAAATGACTAGCAATTGTGTAAGAATAAGAAAGTTAAACCCCACACACATTCTGTAGATAATGCCATCCTACCAGAAATCTCACTCTAGCTAGTCATGTCTACTCGTGGTCTTAATGTATATTTTTACTGAAAAAAGAAAAGCAAAAGAAAGCATATATACGATGACAAATCGTGGCATTGATTTGTGCATGATCTACAACGTATGTGCCAAATTATTAATGGGGACTCTTCTTATATTATAGGTTTTCTTTTTCTAAGTCCCACATTTTATGTCCATCTCATTTGTTTGAAGAGGTATACATGAAAGATAATTCAAAAAGATTTTGTGCTTAGGGTCTAATTTGCCACGTTATTAAATTTTACAATCTTAAAAGTTTTCATTGTCCTTTAAACTATTCCATTAAATAACTCTTCTTTTGTAAGTTAATTTAGAGATTTAGAAAACCATAATTAAGTATTTATAAGATAGTATTTAGGGCATCAATTCTCGTTGAAAAGTAATTATTTGACTGCACTTTGATCTTAAGTTGATATTCAATTAATTATACAATATACACAACGATAAGTGACATTCTTGATGTGTATCTACATTCTAAATTAATATAGCTGGTCCATATGTGCATATTGGAGCTGAAAGAGTGACCTATAAAAGAGGGATTTCTCTACTGACAATTCATCAGGGTGCAATAAAAAAATCTATGTTGTTACGTTGTTGTTTGTTGTTCAATTGGACCACATCTGTAATCTTCTGCATACCTATATTATTGTTTATGATTGTGATTATTATTGTGATGAGAAAGAGACAAAAAGAAATTGAAATGAAAAAAATTACCTTATCGTTTTGAAACAAAATGGATGTAACGAGATTTGTGTTTTCGTTTCTTTTGCTTGAATCGTTTTGCTGGAGCTTCGGAACTATTAGTTGCCACAACTAAATGAAGGATGAAATTTTAGCTTTCGTTTCCATCGAAAGGGACATTTCATCTTCTAGATTACGATCGCTTTGCATCATTGATTTTTCACTATATATGTATATATATATATATATATATCCTTTTGTTGTTTCTTTCTTCAATTTGAATCATGTAATGTTTCGGATTTACGTAAATCATACATATTTTGCAAATTTTCGAGATTATATGAATGTTTAAACTAATTAGTAATTGGTAAGATATTAATTGAATAATTCTCTAATGAAGATTGCGATCACTGGAATAGTACTATTAATTGTGTTATTACCTAAATACAAGAATGAAATTTGTTGTTTTAAATGCGTTTTCAAGCTCCGGTGTCTTTAAGTTTTCGATCTTGGATCTCTAAGTTTTAGGCTTTAAACTCCTCAACTCTAAACTCTATAACCTTTCAACTCTAAAGCTCCTTAGCTCCTCAACTGCAAGGTCTAAATTGTTTGGTTCTGGCATAGGAAAATATGTGGGAGTACAAGGATATTGATGTCCTGTGTAGTGTGTAACTTCTGACACCCAGTTTTAAGAATGAACGTTAAGCATAAGAAGTTAGCATTATGCTACAAATGACTGGAAAAGAT
>CAODLS011342301.1:0-11340 GCA_948243855.1 Flueggea neowawraea | reverse complement strand
ACAACTCAAAATCCAAACACAAGACCTAAACTACCATTATTTAAAGAAAATTAAAAGAAAACTAACCTCAAAATAAAACCACAGAACCAAAATTAAAACAAGAAATGGAAGGCAAAAGGGGAAGGAGTTTCCTTTCCAAGACCATATGTCTCTTCAAGGAGCCCCCTTCTTCCTCTTCTTAATTCCTCTCTCTCTCTTCAAGCTTTGATGGTGAGTGTGGATGTTTAACAGATGCCTAAAATGGAGTGTGAGAGGAGTATTTATAGGCCTCTCAATGCCCCACAAACTGCGTTCCGACCAACTCTGACAATGTCTTTGGTGGAACATCATTCGATAGATAATGATCTTTATTCATTTGAGAATTTGATCATCGAAAGATTTAGGTGATTTTTGGTGGTTGAAATTTTTTAAGGATGTTATCCATGAAAGTTTGGGTGTGGCTAAGTCCCGGGAGTGATGGAATTTAGTATTTGAAGTTCAGAACATGTTTGAGGTGTGACTTTATGGGTGTTGAGCTTGCTGGAAGCCAACTACATGCATAGCAGTGGAAACTATGCATGTTAAGTGTGGTTTGAATGTGTTTGTAGGCTGTGTAGGCTGTTTGTGTGCGTTAGAGTGATTTTACGCACTTTGTTCATCGCTGGGACGTGAACCCTGAGCACCTTGAGCCGTCTACGTGCCTTCCACAAGTAGTGCACACGTTGTTCTTCATCTGGGAATAAGATGTAGGGATTTCAAGTCATCTACGTGCATTATTGAAGAAGTCTGTGCACGTTGAACATCTTCTACACATGTAGATGATGTACTATGCACGTTGATGTTCCCAAAAATGCTGAAATGAGTGAAACATTGCGTTTTTGTGAGATGGGTTTATAAATACCCCTCACCCGACTTTGTTTCGTCATTCCGTCTCATTTTCACTCCAAATCACTCTCAACTCTTCTGATACTCTCTCCCATGGTCTCTTCTTCATTGCTTAACATCTATGGAGGTAAGATCGTGCATCTAACCTCTTCATTTTGTCAATTTCATGTTTCTTATATCTGAGTCTCGTTTGGGTCCGATTTGACCTAATTTTTCAGATTTGAGTGATTCAGTTGAGATGGATGTTGAGGGTTGTTAGAGGATGATTGCCTGAGGTAAGATCATTTTTACTTTCCTCTTATTTCATCATTTTCATGCATTAATCACAGAGACATTTCTGTTGGAGAGATTGTTAGATATTGATTATTTATGGTTGTTTGAGGTTAAATTAATATGAATCAAGTTTTGAATCAAAAGATTTGAGGTTGCTCTAAATGGGCTAAGGTGTAGATCTGTGATGATTTTAAGTTATTTTTGAGAAACCGACCATAGATTTGAGTTCCTGAGGTTGAGTTTCATCAGTTTAGGTATTTGAAACTAATTTCTGTCGGTTGAATCGAAAAATGGGTTTTTGGGGTAATTTTCCCATAGAAATAGATCTTGATATTTTGCAAGTTTGAAGTTAAAATATAGTTTCTGAATATTTTGGAGGTTTGATTTGATGATAGAAATACCTTGGGTATTGGTTAGTAAATTTTGAATAGTTTGGATACCCAATGGTCATATTACATCGAGGTATGAATGACAATGAGCGATAGACTTTTGATTTGAATAGGATTTCTGACGTCGTTGGCGTTTGAGTCTGTATTGCATTTCATGCATCTTCTGTATTGCCATAGTCACTGTATCTGATGTATTTGTAAATATTTGTTTCAGCTTAGCTCAGTTCCTGAAATGACCAACCATCGACCGATGGTCAGTGTTTCAGAGTTTGGAAGCTCGGCATCCAAGTGAGTGGATGACAGCTTCAGACACATAGGATGTGTCTATGAAATCTATAGTATTTTTGATGTGTTATTCTAAAATTGGACTAATCTAAGGGTTGGTTAAGTTAATAATTTAACTTTGGTGATGGATATTCGAACTCTGTTTTCAGAAATTGATATATACGTATGTATATATCCTCTCTCTATGTTTTGATTCTGATCTGTAAGTTTTGTTCTATGAATCCCTATTATGGATTTTGATACGTTTTTCTGTAACTGGTATTTCACTGGATTTTTGAATATCTTTTCAAAATAAAGATTTCGTTTCTGAAATATATATATATATATATATTTTTTTTTTTTGAATTATGAAATTGTTTTGGGAAATCAGTGAATTGTTTTTGGACTTCGATATATAAGTTATATCTTATATATCTGCTTTGTTTTTGATATACCCGGTCGCATGACCGATTGTTATTAGATTTAATTATACTATGTATATGTTTTGGAGACAGGACGCCTTCGCTACGGGGTTCGTAGCCTTTGGTATACCAATGCTTTGATATACCCAGCTACCAGGGTAGTTGGTAGCCATGTTGTCCTGATCAGACACATGATTGGTTTCTATATTAGTGGCAGAGTCAATAATCATTATTGAGGTGGTAGAGTGGCACAGACCACACCACGGTTTGTTTCTGGTCCCTTATCTGTGATATATATTTTTGACTCTGATATCTACGAGATATGTTTTGATTTTGAAATTATTATTATTATTATTATTATTATTATTATTATGCCTACGTGACAAAGCTTTGATTCTAGATTTCTAGAAAAGTTATAAAGGTTTTGAGCTTTGATCCTGAAATGTTTGATAACAGTGTTGAAAATTTTTTTTATTCCTGTTCTAAAATTCTGTTTCATCTTAAAATGTTTTTGTTTTGGAACCTCGGTTAACACAAAAGGTTTTCTGAAGAACCTCACTCTGTTTAAATCATTTTAGCTTTGGGTTATTTTGAGAATATTCTGGAAAGATTTTGGTTAGTTCCAGAAAATGATTTCATGCATGCTGTGTGCTTTGATTGCGAACGATTTCAAAACAGTTTTTGAATTGCTATTACATATATAGCTTGTATATATATGTATATATGTTGACTATATCTGCTTGTGGTATTTTCGAATTGTTTTCAAAATAGTCTTTGTAAGGCACGTATGAGGCGATCTGGAGTGTTGTCCCTCATTGGGTTTGACCCCCTTTCTTTGTTTTGTTTTTGTTAAACTCTACCTTTCAGGTGATTTCAATCAACAACAGTCACAGCTCAGTGAGGAGTTGTTTGTCTTGGTAGTGAGAGCCCTTCTAATCGGGCCTCGTTTGTATAATTGTGTTAGATGTTCCACACCGGGTTCCTGTGGGATTTGTTTTTGTTATTATTGCTGTTATTTCAAATGTTTTCAATTTGAAATATTTTTCCGCACTTAATCCTATATATGTTTTGTTAGAATAAATAAAGTCTACCCATTTATTTGATTTTATTATTTATTTGAGGGAGGTCGTGATGGTGTTACGACAGTGACACTATTCACTCACGGTCGTGACACGTTCCTGTGTTTGAAAGGGCTCCTAATTTCCATGTAACGACCGTGAAACCTCTTTGCTCCGCCTTTCCTTTAAATTCTTCATGCTTTCTTGGGTTGATTCAAGGCTTTTCCATTTTGCACCTCTTTTGCACTCGTTTCTACTCATTTTTCTCCAAATTAAATGTAATATCCCGTCCATTCTAACTGGAATCCGGTGGCATTTAGTCTAGACTTTGTAGGAATTCAGGGTTTTGAGATGTTAACCTTGATCAAGAATGTTTGGAGGTGGTGTTGCGTGTGCAAGTCACGCTAAAAGGCCATCTACGTGCATAGAGAATGGTACTACGTGCATAGATCGAGGTCTAAGATGGACTGTGAACATGCCTAAGTATGTTTGCGTGCGTTGGAGAAGTCTGCGCACATTGATCGTCATTTGGACTTGAACCGTGAATGAGTGAGGTGGTCTACGTGCATTGCATTAGGAAGCACACACGTTGAGTTTGGATCCGAGAAGGAGAGGTCACCAGGTCTACCGTCTACGTGCATGGCATGCGGTAGAATGCACATTGATTCTAGATCTGAGGGTGGAAAGTCATCAGATTCGCCATCTGCGTACACAGAAGCCTCGTCTAAGCACACAAATCCTTGTTTAGTGTGCGTAAAATCGGGCACAACGCAAGTAGATGTGTCTGGGCTGGAGCCCATTAAATGTGATGCCATGTTCAACTCCGTGGGTCTATAAATACACCCATCCACCTTTCTCTTCTACCATAAGTCATATTGACCACCTAGATTACTCTCTCATCTTCTCCTCTGCACTCTCCATCACTCCTCAATGCTTCCATTACCATTCTTAAGGTAAGAAACTTCTTTAAATCCCTTCTCTTCTACATTATTACTTCACATTTGTTCATCTAGGATTTTGAATGAATCTTGGAGTTTTTTTTCAGATCTCTCTTTTTCGTTGTAAACGAAGTTATATATGGGTAGATTATGGTTGGTTAAGCTTGTAACTATGGGATTCTAGCTTCCGTTTTAAGAAATTTCATGTTTGAACAAAATGGGTTTATTTCGAGCCAGAGTTCCAAATTTTGATGGATTTTTCGACAGGTCTGAAGTTGTTTCTGATGTATTATGATGGATTGGAGTTAGAAATACTTGTATATTGAGTTAGGTGTCAAGATTTGATGATTGGTGTCTATGGGTTCAAGAAATCCAAATTTGAGGGTTGAGATTCTTGATGATTTTGAAGTTGTTTATAGAATTTGAGGATAGATCCTTGCTTAAAAGGCTGTTTGCAGCCATGTGGGTGATTATTTGGTCGGGATTTGATCGAATTGAGAGTTTGAGCATTTTGGCATAAGTTCCCAGCGTCGTCTAGAGTTAGATGGCATTTGCATTGCATGCATACATTCAGTACTACCACAGTACCATATCTTGATGTTTTTTTGTGTTGTATCTGTTACAGCTTCGTGTGTTTGCCAGCACGAGCAACCACTCACTAACTGTGTTTGATTAGGTCCTCAGCATTGGATACTAGGTGAGCAAAATGGCAGCTTCAGACACATAAGTTGTGTCTTCAAATCTAGTATGTTGTTTTTGATATGTCGGGCTATAATCTAAACTTGGACTAATAATTATTAGGTTAATTAATAATCGGGATTATGTGATTATTAATAACCAACATTTTGCACTGGAAACCTAAGTATATATATATATATATATATATATATATATATATATATATATATATATATATATAAGAGTATTTTGTATAAGATGGAATAAAGAAATCTCTGATATGCATGATTGCCTATGAAATACTATGTATATAACACTTTGATATGGGGATACCTAGGTACGATGTACGTAGCCTTTGGTATACCAATGCTTTGTCAAGGCCCTAGTTACAGGGGTAATGAGGTGGCCGTATATCCGGCCAGATATACGCTTTAAAGCAGTTAGGTGGTGGAGTCCACATTGCTATTATAGATATTGATTTGGTCCCGTACTATGAATCCACATATATATGTATATATATTTTTAATACTGTCTGAATGCCTATTGTATGATCTGATGCGAACGTTTTTGCAAAACAAATTTTCAGGAAATATGTTATGTATATAGTGTGTATACTATATGGTATTTATGTATATTCGTGTGCGATATTTTTAAGGGTTTTCAAAACTGTCTTTGTGAGGCCTGGAACCGATCTAGAGTGTTGTTTCCTCACTAGGGATTTTTACCCCCTTTCTCTTTCGTTGTCCATGTTTAAACTCTTTTTCAGGTGGTATTTTTGGACGCTCAGCATCAGTTCAGTACCTCAGTTCCAGTACTGTGGCAATCATATAGCATATTGACATCTGCATACATGTTCTGTCTGTCTGTATTTGTAGATATGGCTCATGATCGTGGTCGTAGTCGAGGTAGACCTAAGCGAGAGCCTATCGATCCCGCTACTCAGTCGACTGTGGATCTGCGTGATTCACATAGTGTGCTACATGTCACAACACCAGCACCTCAGTTGTTTGAGCGTATGACCCGAGTTTTTAAGTGCTTGGAGAGAGCTCAGCCAGGTCAGGCAGCAGTAGATTAACTAGAAGTATATCAGCTAGCTCCGCCAGCAGGAACAACTTTAGTTTCGCCAGTAGTGCTACCTGATCAGCCACCTAAGCCAGAGAAGGCCGCAATTATTGCTCCAGTGGTTGTACCTGCTGCACCATGGACCAGGGAGGATGATATCTTGGACAGATTCATGAAGCTTCAGCCTCCTAGATTTTCAGGGGTGATGGGGGAAGACCCTTATGATTTCTTTCTTGAGGTGGAGCATCATTTTGAGGCTCGGGGCATTACTGATGAAGCCAGTAGGGTCAGACTTTGACGCGTTCCTTTTGAGTGGCCGAGCAACCAGATGGTTTATGAGCCTTAAGGCTCGAAGAGAGTTTAGTTCGGCCAGATTTAAGGAGGATTTCATTGCATTTGTCCTTCCTCGGAGTATTCAGGACAAGAAGGCAAATAAGTTCAGTGACTTCCATCAGGGATCGAGTATGTCGGTGACAGAATTTGAGGACAAGTTCAAGGACTTGAGTAGGTATGGCCCTTCCTAGAGCCAGGGAGATAAGGCATTGGTGAGGAAGTTTTTGGCTGGGTTGCAACCTACGATTAGCAGAGTGGTGGCAACATTGGGGTTGACCACTGTGAGGCAGATCGCAGAGGCTGCCAGGAGAATGGAGTATATGGATAATAGACACCCTAGAGAGCCCAAGAGGGCAAAGACAAAGGGTGCATCGGGAGGCCAACAGGATCAATACTAGAGAGCTCAATCAGAGTAGAGACACTGACATTCATTTGGAGGGCAGAGGTCCAGTCAGAACACTCAAAGCCACAGCGTGGTGCAGCCAGTTGGGCAAAGTACGGGATAGAGCTTAGGGAGTTTGGTTCCGCCCTGTGTGATTTGTAAGAAGAGGCACATGAGGATATGCCACAGAGTGATCGACAACTGTTTGCACTATAGACAGCCGGTGCACAAGGTAGCGGAGTGCCCTATGAAATTGAGTGCTAAGGCTCGGGCAGGACAGTTGATTGTAGGAGGCTCAGGTACAGTGAGTACTGGTGCTGGTAAAAGAGCTGGTAAGGGCTCAAGGAGCCAAAGTCAGGATGGTCAGGGCAGTGGCAGAGGCCAGGAGGCCCAAATCAGTGCTATATGAGGGCAGGCTCGGGTATATCAACTCATCCGTCAAGAGGCTCATACCTCCAATGTAGTAGTTACTGGTACGCTTTCTGTTGGAGAATTTTCACAGGGATGTCTTGGTTGAGTTTGGAGAGTAGAAGCAAGTTGAAGTGAAGAGAGAAAATAACACCGCAATTTATAGTGGTTTGACAACCTTGCCTACATCCACTACCTAAGTCTCACTTAAGATTTCCACTATCGAAGATTGATTCCGGCTCATTCAAACAAAGCCTTACAACAAGGTTGATTGCGGTTCACACCTCTAAAGCTAATAAGGTTGATTACGGCTCATACCTCTAAAGACAACAAGGTTGATTACGACTCACCCCTCTAAAGCCTACAAGGTTGATTACGGTTCACCCCTCTAAAGCGTACCCAAGGTTGATTATGGCTAAAACCTCTAAGGTCATTGCAATGTTGTTTTCTATAGGTTCACAACAAACCTTTCCCACTCTCAAAGAGTATACAAAACAATTTACAAAAGTTGAAAGCTCTATGCTAGGAGTACATGTGTTTGATTGATGCTCTTGATCTTCTCTCTAGCTTGAATTTGGTGTTTTGGGGGTGATGGAATGAAGAATATGTTTAGGACTTGAAAGCATATGATCATCCACATTTTTCTACCCTTCCTTGATATATTTATAGCATCTCCAAGTGATATGACTGTTGGTGGAGATAAACTAGCCGTTGGAGTACGTTTCTGCCCGTTGCAACTATCTGTGTCACTCTCACGTACGTCTCTTTATTCTCACGTATGTTACCTGAGAATCTTTGCAGCTCACATAAGTTTGTTCTTAATCTCACGTACATTGATCATCTTTGAGCAAGCTTTGCGTACGTGAAACGTGCTTCATAGGGTTCCAGTGACTTCTCCTTGTCTTTAGACCCTATCTCACGTACGTGACACATTTGTAACGTATGTGAAGCACTTGCAGTGGCTTGTTTCACAACTCCGAGCTCTCCAATGTGTTCCACTTCAAGTCAATCATTTTGCTTATCATCAAAACATAAAAAGGAACTTATTGTTGATCACCCTTGATCTAACACTTTCTATATCTAGTACTCATGCATATGTTTTATTTGATACTAGAGCATCACATTCATTCATCACCCCACCTTTTGTTGAGAGTGATGGGTTAGTATTGTGTCAGTTGGATATGTTGTTAGAGGTTTCATCACCTCTTGGTAGCAAGATGTTGACTGAATCAGGGGTCCAAGGTTGTGTGGTTGCCATTGATGGGCATGCGGTTGCCATTCCAACATTTTGCATTGGAAATCTAAGTGTATATATATATATATATAAGAGTATTTTGCATAAGATGAAATAAAGAAATCTTTGATATGCATGATTGCCTGTGAAATACTATGTATATAATACTTTGATATGGGGACACCTAGCTACGGGGTACGTAGCCTTTGGTATACCAATGCTTTGTCAGGGCACTAGTTACCGGGGTAATGGGGTGACCGTATATTCTGTCAGATATACGATTTCAAGCAGTCATGTGGTGGAGTCCACACTGCTATTCTGGATATTGATTTGGTCTCGTACTATAAATCCACAAATATATGTATATATATTTTGAATACTGATTGAATGTATGTTGTATGATCTGATGCGAACGTTTTTGCAAAACGAGTTTTCAGGAAATATATTATGTATGTAGTGTGTATACTATATGGTATTTTTGTATATTCGTGTACGATATTTTTAAGGGTTTTCAAAACTGTCTTTGTGAGGCTTAGAGCCGATCTGGAGTGTCGTTTCCTCACTAGGGATTCTTATCCCCTTTCTCTTCTGCTGTCCATGTTTAACCTTTTTTTCAGGTGATATTTTTTGGATGCTCAGCATCAGTTCAGTACCTCGGTCCCAGTGAGGTATTTCTTGTCTATAGTAGTGGCCATCGTTCAGACTCTACTTTTGTTCAGTCGTTAGAGCTCCAAATCGGGCTACTATTGGGATACTGGGCTACATCTTTTGTAATTTGGAATGTTTACTTTATTTCTAACGATTTTAGATTTTACTGATATTATTTTCCTATGTATGTATATATATGGTTTTCTTTTACTTTGGGTCGTGACATTAAATCATCCTATAAATATCATAAACATCATATTAATTTCACGACAAAAGAATGATTTAAAGGAGGAAAAATGGATATATTCGTGCTTGAATTCCTATGCAATTTTAGGACACATCAATTTACATATCATACATTTTGTATTGCCACAGTTACCCCGTCTGATATCCTTGTAATAAATATTTGTTTTAGCTCTGTTGATTTTCGAGGTGATCAGTCATTCATCAGTGGACCGTGATTAGAGTACTTATACGGTGTCTAGGTGAGTGCGATGACAGTTTCAGACACATAAGCTGTGTCTTTTGAACTCTATATGTTTTTCATATGTCTGACTTCTGCATGTAATCCGACATAATAATGGTTTGAAAATAATAAAATCTGACTTATGTGATTACCTTTGCTATGGTAATCAGTTTTGGAAATTATTATATTTTTTGGAATAAATGTTCTGTTCTAAAATAACTATATATATATACACACACACACACACGCACACACTAAATATTCAGTTTTGAAATTTATTATGTTTTCGATAATAGGCATTTCTATCTAAAAATAAGTATAATTTCTGATATAAGAATTATGTTCGATACTTAAAAATATTTCTGCTCAGTATTTCGTTCTCAAAAAAATTATATTTTTTCCTTAAATAATTATCTGTTCTGCATGCATGTTTGCTTTAGATATATTTATATACATTTTCTGTATATATTTCTAATATAGGACACCTAGCTACGAGATAATATAGCCTTTAGTATACGAATACTTATTCAGTTGCTTATGTAGCCATCATCAACTTAAAGGGTTGTTATTCACTTAAATGGCTAACATTGCCTAAGTGACTATAATCAGTGTCTAAGTAGCTAAACAGTGCCTAAGTGACTATTATATGTTATAGAGTCCGAGTGACTTCATTTATCTGATTTCAGTCCCGTCAGTTAACTTATTAGTTTTAATTTATAATTTTGAAAATAAATATTATGCTTGATTGCATGTTGTTTACTATGTTTGTGAAGGTTTTCGCAATGATTTTTCAGAAATATTAGTATACGTACTTAGCTTGTATATGTATATATATGTGTATATTTGCATGAGATATTTTCAAACTGTCTTTAAAACAATTTATATGAGTCTAGAGGCGATTTGAAGTGTTATCCCTCACTATGTTTTCTCACCTTCCTCCTTTTAACATTTTTCAGGTTTTGTTGATATCGGTTGTCCAATCTTCCGCGCTCAATAAGGCATCCTTGTCAGCAGTGAGTGCCCTATTGTTCGGACCAAATTGTCTATTATGTTAAATGTTTTACACTGGGTAGCAGGTTATGAATTTGTATCTGATAATATACTGGTTAGCTGATTTTACTTATAATTATTCATTTTGTATTTTTGATATTATGATTATGTTTTATTATTCAAGAATATTACTTTCAAAACTTATTATTTGTTAAATAGTTTTAATATGACTAATAGAGTGCCATATTGCTCTGGCCCACTTATCTATTATGCTAAATATTCTACACTGGGCAGTAGGTTATGGATTTGTATATGATAATATACTATTTAACTGATTTTAATTATAATTATTCATTTTGTATTTTTGATAATATGATTATGTTTTATTATTCAAGAATATTACTTTCAAAACTTATTATTTGTTAAATAGTTTAATATGACTAATAAGCCGACTAATAATAAGAATTTGGATAGATGTTCTGTTCTTTGAGGTTTATGCAAGATAGGTCGAGCCTCTAGTTTAGTTCGTCTTGTACCCCAGTCATGATTTGATTTTGGGTTGTGACAATTTGTTTGTATAATTGTATTTGATTGCAAAAGTAAATTCTATAATGAAAAGGTAAGAGAAATAGAAACGATCTTCTTAAAAGTACAATTTATACTTCAATGGTGAATATAAAATTTCAATGTTAAAAAAAAAAAGAACTCAAAATAAGCCGACTTAACTAAATCTGTCTAACAAATATTATCATCAACTCCATTTATGGATATGAAAATATTGGTGTAATATTTCTCGATTTGCATTTCCATCTAAAGAAAGTGGATCTCATTCCACATTCTACTACTCTTTCAATGCAGGAGGGATACACTTCATCATGCTTGGAGCATATATTGCTTATGATAAATTAGGTACCATGAACATTTCTAGTCT
>CAODLS011342234.1:0-16883 GCA_948243855.1 Flueggea neowawraea | reverse complement strand
CCGAATTAGATGAATTTGCACCGTTAGTGAAATATGACCTATTTAACAATCTTATGTGATCCTTTGCCTATTGATATCATGTCTAGCATGAGGCATGGAACATATCACCCTCATTTCCCGCTAAGACATTTCTTGGTGTTTTAGTAGACTGATTAGGTCAAATATGTAATAACCCTTATTACATCATCTGGGTGCGGCCGCACACTACTCAGTCTCACTAACCAAGTGGCCGGTGATATCTCTCTCAATTAAGAGAGTGGCAATCCCCTCACTTCACTCATATCTCCTCAGGTGCTTCGTGGTATACCCAACCACACTCATACTTGGTACTCGGTTACAAGCCTATTAGACGTACGTCA
Organism: Flueggea neowawraea; assembly: GCA_948243855.1. Lineage (NCBI taxonomy): Eukaryota > Viridiplantae > Streptophyta > Magnoliopsida > Malpighiales > Phyllanthaceae > Flueggea > Flueggea neowawraea. Next base: position 16,524 of record CAODLS011342234.1, on the reverse strand, counting down.
AAGCATACTAGGACTCACCTAGGTTCTATAGTGATTTCAGGTCTGAGCAATCAACTATAAGAATGTAATGAGATTCACTTATGACTTATAACCATGTAGTGAACTAATTTAAGTGGATCTATCCATACACTGTTCTTAATAAGTACTATGTCCTTGATCGTCATCCCATGTCTTATGATCGGTAAAACTCCACCATAAGTAGTTTACTCTCATTATTTCCTTTGGAAATAGAATTGTCTTTCCAAAAAGACACTGTTTCAAGCAATAAACACTTTATTCTCGAAACAATTATAAAAGTAGTATCCTCTTGTTTCCTTTGGATAACCCACAAATATACACTTCTCGGATCTAGGTGCTAACTTTTTAGAAACTTAACGTTTCATTAAAGCTTCGCATCCCCAAATCTTTAGAAAAGACATTATAGGCTTTTTCCCATTCTATATCTCATATGGTGTTTTTTCAATCGCTTTAGATGGAATTTGGTTAAGTATCAAAGAAGCAGTTTCTAAAGAAAAATGTCAAAACGATATTGGAAGATCTATTTGACTCATCATTGACCAAACCATATCCAATAGAGTTTGATTTCTCATTTCGGACACGACATTCCATTGAGGCATTCCAAGAGGGGTAAGTTGTGAGACAATCCCACTAGTTAAGATGTTTGTCAAACTCTTGGCTTAAATATTCTCCACCACGATCAGATCGAAGTGCTTTGATATTCTTGCCAAGTTAGTTTTGTACTTCATTTTGAATTCCTTGACCTTTCAAAGGATTCCGATTTGTGTCTCATAAGATAGACAAATCCATATCTACTGAAATCATCAGTAAAAGTGATGAAGTACAAATAACCTCTTTTAGCACTTGTACTAAAAGGTTCGCATACATCAGTATGTATTAGGCCTAATAGATCATTGGCCCTTTCACCTTTATGTGTAAAAGGACTTTTAGTCATTTTACCTAACAAACAAGATTTGCATGTATCAAATGATTCAAAATCAAATGAACCAAGTAAACCATCTTTATGGAGTTTTGAGATGCATTTCTCACTTGCATGGCCTAAACGACAATTCCAAAAGTAGGTTTGGTTTAAATCATTTGATTTTTAACCTTTTATTAAAGTTATAGATGGGATTTTTTTTGTTCCAAGTTTAAAACATAGAGACCACAAGATAAGGTTGCAACATCATAACATGTCTCCATTATAGATGGAAAGATTACTATTCTTAATAATAAAATGAAAACCATCATTGTCTAAACAAGAAACATAAATGATGTTCTTACTCATAGTATGAACATAATAACAATTTGATAATTGTAAAACAAGTCCACTAGGCAAAGTTAAATAATAAGTCCCTACAGCTAATACAACAACTCTTGCTCAGGTCCACTTCGCCTTTCATCAATGATCTACTATTTCTCAATCCCTAAATGTTAATGCAAAAATGAGCTCCACATCTAGTATTAAATACCCATGAGGAATTAGTAGACATATTAATTTCTATAATAAAAATACCTAAAGTAGAAGTCACACTTCCTTTCTTCTTTAGTTCTTCCAAGTAGAGTTTGCAATTCCTTTTCCAATGCCCTGGCTCATTGCAATGAAAGAAAACTCCTTCTTTTGCCTTGGTCACCTTTGGTTTAGTCTTAAAAGAATTAGGCTTGGATTTACCATTGCCCTTGCCAACAAACTTTGGCTTAGTATTGCCTTTGTGCTTGCCTTTCCCCTTTTGTACCATGAGCACATCATTGGTTTAAGGAATGATCTTCTCGGCATTCTTCAACATACCAAGTAGTTTGGTGATGGACTTATCCATGTTATGCATATTGTAGTTCATGACGAATTGGCCATAACTACTAGGGAGTGGCCCTAATATCATATATATGGTCAACTCCTTCGTTAGAGGAGTACCAAGTCTCTATAGTTGATCAAGATGACCTTTCATCTTGAGATCATGTGCACTCACTGAAGTGCCAGGAGCCATCTTACACTCATTCAATGCCTTCATTGTCAAGAACCTTTCTTGACAAACTTGCTCTTGGAACATTTCCTTGAGATGCTTTATCATGTCAAATGCCTTCATAGTTTTGAATTGCTTTTGCAAATCCACAACCATGGTAGCAAGCATAAGACATGTGATGTTCGTTGAGTCACTTAGATGCTTCTCATAATCATCCTTTTGTGCTCTAGTGGCATTGGATGCTGGTACTTAGGGAATCATTGTATCTAGGACATAACTCTTCCTTTCTCACATGACAACAATTCTTAAGTTTCGAGACCAATTAAGGAAGTTAGTCCCATTCAATTTCCCCTTCTCAATGATCAATCACAAAGTAAAGGTTGATGTGTTGTTGTTTGTTGCCATGATTTCTACATACAAAATATGCAGGAATTAATAAGAGGTCTTTTGAATACTCCCACTAAAATTAACATCCATAAAGTTAATTTAAGTTTTAAACATAGTGGGTACAAGATCCATATTTCACTCAAAGTTAAGTCAGTTGAGCTCATCATTAACCTTGACTATTTAGGTAGAAAACTCCTTTTCAATTATATCACATATAACTCTTGTATTTCTAGGAATTTTGACATCCCATGTCCCAGTATTAAATCCCTTTCTATGCCATAGGCCCAAAACCATTTTGATAGCCATGTTAAGTCTAACCATAACCAAAACGTAGATACAACCATTATCTACCCTCGCCTCACTAAGGTAATTGGGTGCACCCTGCGAAGGCAGAAGTTACACACCAATGAACAAAGCCTTGACGAGCATTGATTATTAAAGGCATTTTTCGACTTACTATTTGTAAGGATTAAGTTCATTGGTATGTTTGTGTGGGATACATTGTAAAACATTTAATCATGGCATATATGCATCACATGTATATATATAGCATAATTTAAAGGTGATATGACAAAACTCAAATCTAAGTTTGATCTCACAAGTCAATGTGAAGATCAATGGTCAACCTAGGGTGGTCTTCAATCTTCATTGCAACGAATGGCCTCCATCTTATTTTACATTCAAAATATAAATAAGATCTATACTAACCTATTCTAGAAATAAAATGGGCACATTTACCAAAACGAAAAATTGAAATAGGCACAAAACGCCATACCCTTACAATGAACAATAATAAACCAATCACATTGGGTTAATTGGGCTATGTCATTCACCATGCATATTGAATCATCATTCAAATAACACATAATCAGATTATGAACAATAAATATCATACAATTAATCAAGTAATTATATTGATTAAACGGTGGATGTGTAAAGCGGTTTCGCAAGCCGGTTGCGAAGGAGGTTTGTAATTCGTATTGCTCATGAAACGAGCTGCTAATTTTAAAACCCCAATCTATATTAATCTCATTAATACATGAACCTCATAATCAAATTATGATTTAACCCATTATTTATAATCTCATTATAAAACCGCATATACAAAACCCTAAACGGCTTTCTAGATGATTCTTAACATCCTATGTAAATCATCAAACATATTTGGCTTCAACACATAAAATTCCCAATTTTATCTTGGTAAATTAAATCCTAGCATGCATCATTAATTCAGCAACAAGATAATACAATATGGAACAAGGCCGAATTCAACAAGTCATACAATTATATCAAATATAAAGGGAATCATCTATGTTGATAATGCAAGTGTCTCTGATACCACTGTTGGAATTCATGACTAAGTTTATGACATTCATAAGCATAAATGGCAGCGAAAATAACAAAAAAATTTATCCTAGAATTACACCAAAGATCCATGCACATCACCATACACGATTAGAGTTAGTGTATTTTACCTCAAAATTCGATTCTAGAGCGTATGCTAGAATAGTATTCTTGTTTCCTTAAGCTTTTACTATCAAGTCAAACTTGATGATATAAGGAAGAATAAACTATTTATGGAGGTTTTATCTTCATAAAATATAGTATAATATTTCATGGATATGAAATGAAATGTCTCTTTATTAAATGATAAATCGAATGACAATATACATAAATGATTGGACTAGGGCGCCAAAACTAACATCCTGCGATGTGGGAGATTGATGGGTAAATAAGTTTGCTGAAGATGGGTGGTAATAGTTGTAACTACCATTTGCCCATGAAAAAAAGAATAAAATAAATGCAGCAAGCCATAGGACTCCTATAGGCTAAAATAGGACTATGGTCAAAAAAGAAGAAAATTCAAGGCGAAGGTTGTCGAAATTGAGAAGAGGGGTGGCATTTGTGAATGGTGTTGGTTTTTAAAAATTCCGCAAGTTACTATGTTTTTGGGTTCCAACATTTTTGGAGAAAAACAGAAGAAAACAATGGTGGCTTGAAAAAAATGCTCACAGGTTGTGGTGTTTTGGTAGTGATGGCCTGGAGAAAGGATGATGGTAGTGGTAAACTTAGTGAGAAAAGAAAAGAGAAAATAGAGAAATGGAAAGGTGGGAAAGCAAAAGAAATAAACTGGAAGAGTAAAATGGTCCACGTTACTGCATAAAAGAAAGGAAAAATGGTCCAGAGAGTCTACCAATGAGCATTTTATGTTCAATATATGCAAAATTGCAAGCCCTTTTAGCCATAAAGAGAGGGAAATTTCAGTTCAAAGAATCATCAACATGCAAAGTTGCTTCTTTGCCATTTCACAAACTAGAGAAACAGGAGACGAGAGAAATAATTGGAAGTAGGCGTCAAGCCATTTCTTATTTATTTCAAGAGAATACATTGTTGTACAGTAACATCTTCCACTCCAAGATCAGTTTGTGTGCATCGAACAAAGGCCTAAAAGACTAAAGAATCAAATTTCTCCTACACTAAGTTGAAGGACCCTTTATTGACTCATGTTTCTATAAAGGATGCCTTCTCTTCCTCTTCAGAATCCTTCAATCTTGAGAGTCATTCTCTGTAAGGAGTCATGCACACCGTCCAATGGAATTGCATATTTTTCATTGTTCCTGAACTTTCCATCTGCAAAGCAACAAAGCAAGTTGCAGTGAAGTTGGCTTCTGGCCATTTTACAAATGCAAATCACAGCAACAGACCACAATGCAAAATTTACAATTCAGGCAATATACACAACTTATTACCCAGTTCTTCTATGGGTTTATGGATGCCGAATTAACTAGGTAGATCGTTCCATTGTTGTGGTTACTGTGAGACTAAGAAGGAAAGGTGTTGTCATGTTTTTGGTCTTAATCTGCAAAATTTACGAGGAACAGGGAAAGGAGTTAGAAACAGAAATTCATAGCCGTATTTCTATAGAAATTTTGGCAGCATTTCGACTATAATTGAGCCTAACTCCCTGTTTTCAAGAAAAGCAACAAAAGTCACGATCCAGCAAGTGCATATTCAATCAGTATCAAGACCAGAGGCCATGGTTACAAAAGGAGTCAAGGCACAACTGATTAATTCTAAAAGGAAAATCAGTCAACTGATTCTTCAGGGTGCTCCCTGTAAATGCCAAGTCAACAAAATATGTTACTTGAAGCTACAAAGAGACCTGAAAAAGTAAAACAAAAGTAAAAAACACTACCAAGAATTTTGTTTCGTGCATCCAGTCACGAAATTTCTTCTGAGTTGCAAAAAATGGCCGGCGAGGTGTGTTCTATACCCATCCTCTAAAATAGCTTCACAACGTAAAAAGGGAAAGAAATCAGGGCAAAGCCATCACGGGATAATCACCTACAAGTGACCGACGGCAGGACGACGCGATTTCCTCTGGCGAACATGGGACCTCTCGACGGACAGCAACGGCGACAGAGGCAAGCTCTATTCTTGGCAGCATGGGGTTTACCCTTAGCAGACGAGACGAGTGGCTGCTCCCTCCTTCGAACAACAGACGGATGGTGCCTCACCGGCTCAAGACGGGAACGGTGGATTCCATAGTAAAGACGCAACGGAGCAGGCTAATATGTTGGGCTTGGTGGCGGTTGGGGCTTTCTCCAGTGGACAGGAAACACGCGGCGTTCTTCTTGGTGACTGATGGTGTGACGAGCGGTGGTTTGTTTGGTTTCCACAAAGAAGAGGACGTGGTGTGGCCTGGTGCGTTGTTGGCGACGGCAAAGGAGAAACGAAGGATTTGAGGCTATTGTTTTGATTTCCACAAAGAAAAGGATGTGGTTCATTTGGTTTAAAAGGGTTGGTTTGGTTCTTTAATTCGGGTTAAAAGACTTGGTTCTAGTTAAATGGTCGGTTGGTTTAACTTAGTTGGGTTTTGATTTGGCTCGAAGAGTTGGTTTAGCTTAAAAGAGTGGTGGTTGACTTAGAGATTTGTTCTTGGGTTTCGGTTTAGGTTTGGTTTCAATACTTGGCTTCTGGTTTAAACCTTCAAATTAAAGTTGGTTTGCTTTGGTTCAAAATGGGTTGGCTAATATGAGTGGTTGATATATCCTAAAATTACAGAATTGTTCAAGCAATAATTTACATATTTTTGGCCTATAATTGAGTGTTTAATGTTATATTTACACACTTTTTATGTTTGGTTTAGGTCTTGAATGATTTGGATAAATCGGGAATGAAGGCGCGAAAAGACACGAAAAAACGGCGCAAAAAACGGACCAAGAAAGAGTGAACCACGGCCATGGATTTGATTTAATGACATGTATGAATGGATTATTGTTATGTTTGGCCAACACAATGGTAGTTTTAACAAGCCTAATTAATGGATCGAAACAAGAAGATTAGGTGAGGTTGACATGCATTAGACTTGTTAGGTTTTGAAATGCAAATATTCATGCCAACAAGGTGTTCGATGAAATTCCTGAAATAGCATAAAGAGTCAAGTTTAGTTAGTTGAGGCTAAAAGAACCCTTCTAATAAATGTAGACATAACCTAGATGAACTTGAAAGAGCCTCTAGGTAATAATAGTGAGAGAACACTCAACATCTTCTAACCTCCTCATAAATGTAGTAATTAGGATTCTTGGTCGAATCTCGAAAGCCCTAATGCCTTTTAAATTGTTAGTTGTTATTTTCTTGTTCTACATTATTAAAAATACCAAAAACCAACTCTTTTACTTTTCTTGCATTTATTTTATGTTTTCTTTTGTTTTAAGAAATGAACACATTTAGTCACGTCCCTATGGATTCGATACCTTAGGAATACTCCAAGATTTTTATTACTTTATCGACTATCGTGCACTTGCGATAGAGCTGATTAGTGGTTCAGTGACAGATTGATTAGCAGTATCCTTCAAGAATATAGTAGGCCTATTTGGTTCATACATGGCCACTACAATAAAAATTTCAAGAGGGTGCTCAATTTTTCAGAGTAAAGAATATTTTTAAGTGGTATGTCTTTTTGACCACCATATAATACTTTATTTGATACTACAGTAATATTATCAAGAAGGAAAATATTGTAGAGAACTTCACTTGGCAAAAAAAAATCTTTGTTTCCCGGAGGAATGGTGAGTAAAAATTCAAGTAGTTGGCATCATAAGCCACCATAATTTTCCAAGATTGTTGGAGTTGCAGTAATTGTAATACTGGAACAACAAAATTTTACAGAGACAAGAACATTGCAGGGGACTCTTCATTTTTTAGGGGAACATCAGTTTTTCCCACGGGACAGTTGAGGAAAAGTGATTTTGACCCGTGTTCACAATTTTGCTCAAACTATAAACACGCAGGGGCAATTGTTTACGGTAGAATTTTTGCAATTCTTTAGAGAAAGGAAATGGGTCAATAGGACATGAATGATAATTGTCCCTAGGGAAAGAATCACTCCTGGAATGTTTTGCACAAATGGAAGGAAGCTCCAGAATATCAAAATCATTGGAAAATGACAGTAATGACCATCGTAGCTTAGGGACAAAGTTAGCAACATAAGGAAAGTCAAAACATGCAGACAAGGAAATGATCCTAGGGGTGGCAAAATCATAAATAGTGCATGTGGAGCAAACCAAATCACACAAGAAAAGATCCTAGAAGGGGTGGTAAATTTGTAATAATTTCCTTGGGGGACCAGTTGAAATCACTGCAAATCTGGAAACATTAAAGGAAATGTTTTGAAAGCTTCCCTTGAGGAGCAGACCAAGAAAGGCAGTAGATTCAATTAGATCACCGTTGGAGTAAAATAAAATGAATGTCAGAATATTGCAAAGGGAAATAAGATAATTTGCAGGAGAAATTAATGGAATTCAAAAGGGATTTCTTGGCTACCAAGAACAATTCTACAGTATAAAAGGGCAAGGAAATAACAGCAAGGGACCATCAACCAATCAATCAAACCATTCTCTATACTACAACATGGATCCTTGAAATTCTGTTGTTTTTAGTCTTTATTTCTCATAACATTCATTATGTTCAAGTGTCCCAATACTCAAATCAGTTGCAAATAGATTTTATTTCATTTGTTTGGCATTGTTGATCTTGTTACTATTTCTTAAGGATACAAGAGACCCATAGTTGATGATTTTGCTCTTTGATCATCACAAATCGTCTTGTTATTGAAGTTAGAATTTTTGAGTGCAATCCCAATCATTTTCATTCTCGAACCTTCGATTTAGAAGAACCTCAAAAACTCCTTGGCACGCTCAAAGAGTATCATTGTCCTCTTTTGACTTCTTCTAAGAAAAATAAGGGAACAAAACCAAGTTTGGTTAACATGGAAATTCCCTCTTAGTTTTGATGATTTTAACAAAACATGTGAAATAGTTAAGCAAAGCACGTTGTACATCTATCTAAGCCCATAGCATGATGATCAAAGAACGTTATACTGAATTTAAGTCACGTTGATCATAGTCAAGGAATTCTGGGTTTTTCCAAATGTATCACAAGTCGCGTAGGTGTGGATACAAGTCATTTAGATGTAACTCAGTCAGGAACAAAATGATTCCAAATTATACAAGGCGAGTTGTACATGGATCAAGTCACATTATATGATTAATGCGCATTCTAGATTGGGTGCACAAGCATACAAATCATGTTGTATAGTAGGCAAGTCATGCAGATGAGATTTACATCAGACCAGAAGTAGACTTGCAAGGCAACGTCAATGGACGTTATACGCCACCAGAAGTCACGTAGATAAGTAAAGGAGTCACCTTTGAAGGAAGCTATCTATGTACATTACAAGGAATACAAGTCACGTTGACGAATGTGATGTTAGCATCTGACAAAGTCGGCGCATCAGTCCCTTGGGATTCAAATTTGAATATTCTCTAACATCTGACACAGTCACATGTGAAGAATCAAAGGTGTGATCTTTGAAGAATGATAAAGCGTGTAGATGACTGGACTAGCTATGATCAACGCACATTACAGCTTGATCAAAGCACACTGCATCTATGCAAGTCACGTTATGGTTGGTAAATTCCCAGATGATGGCTACTAATGTAAACACAAATAGCACATTATAGAGACTTAAGTCACGTTACATTTGGTGACATTTGAGACAGTAATGATCAAGGTTTATACAAGGCACGTAGACTAGAGATAAGTCACGCAGTATCTCTATGGGTCATCATACTATGCACGTTGTACTAGCTGATGTCATTAAAATCAGAATATTTCTATCATCTCACAACGGCTACTTTCAAACCCACGACGTCTATAATTTGGAGCTAGCCTATAAATAGACCTCTCTAAAGAGAGAGAAAGGTACAAACAATTCCTAAGAGAGTGCCCAAGCTTTGTTGCATCATTTCTTGATTCTTTCTATCTTTGTTCTACATTTCTCTAATACCAACTGAGCTTCAAATTGTTATTTGTTTACTGATTTGGTGTGAGATATTTCCTACAAGTTTGTAATCCACTGATAATCAAGCTTTAGTGTTAAAGCTTGAGGAAAGAATCGATTTTACTTGTTGTTCCCTGAAAAACAAGAGTGGTTGCTAGTGAGCCTTGGAAAAGTAGGTTTGATTTTCTTGTTTGGTCCAAAAACAAGGTTGTAAAGGTATCTTCTAAGCCTGCAAAATAAGGGTTGTAACAGTTTGCCTCCACCCGGAAGTGAGGAAGCTTAATAGTGGATTAAAACTCTTGAGTGGATCTCAAGGAGTGGACGTGGGTCAAAGAGGACCGAACTACTATAAATATTGGGCTTTGTTTCTTATATCCCTACTCTATTTACTTTGATTTATTACTATTTTATTCTTGTGTGGTTGTGTCTTGGATTATCTTTTGTTTTTCTATTTTGAAAGGTTTGACAATAGTTTTAACTTTAACAAAGAAATTCAATTCACCCCCCCTCCCCTCTCTTGGGATTGCCATATTGTTTACAATTGGTATTAGAGCCTAAAAGCTCAATATTTAAGGTCTAAACACATTGAGTAAACGATTCAAAATGGAATCCTTCGGTGATATGTCTAAATATGAGGGCTTATCAATTAATAGAGCTCTTTTTTTTATGGCAGCGAGTATGTGTAGTGGAAGACACAGATGATGGTGTTCTTGAAATGTGAAGCTGAAGAAGTATGGGATGTGGTTGAAACTGGTCCATTCATTCCTAAGAAAAAAATAGATGGGGTTGAAATTTTGAAGCCAAAAGCTGAATGGACAGACCATGATAAGAAGATGGTGTTCTATAACAACAAAGCTATGCACATCTTGTTTTGTGCTCTAAGCAAAACGCAATTCAACAAGGTGCACAATGTTCCACAGCCCACGAAATTTGGAGAACATTGGAGGTTACATATGAGGGAACAAGACAAGTCAAAAAAGACAAAGTCTCTCTTCTTGTGCATAGTTAAAAATCTTTTGCAAATCAAAGAAAATAACAAAGTTCTTTTCAATCAAAATCAAAGTTAAATGTGGAAGCAAACAAATATCCAATCCACACACAAAATAAACAAGATGCAAAGAAAAGTAAATGAGTTGAGGGAAGAGAGAAAACATTTAATTTATAATGGTTCGGTCCTCCTTGACCTATGTCCACTCCTTTAGAACCTCTAGAGAATTTCAATCCACTATTTCCTCACTTTCAGGTGGAGGGAAACCGTTTACACCACTTGTTTTTGCAGGCACAACAAGAAAATCGTTACACCACTTGTTTTGTGGGATCAACAAGCAAACCAAACCACTAGTTTTTTTGGGATAAAATAGGAAATCGAACACCTTATTTTATAGACAAAACAAGCAAACTAAACCTCTAGTTTTTGTGAGTTCAACTATAAAATCGTTACCCACTAGTTTTCTAAGGCTCAATAGCAACCACTCTTGTTTTTCTAAGGCACAATAAGAAAACCTATCTACTCCAAGGAAACAACCTTACTTGTTACAAAATCAACCCAAGATATAAAAATATTAAGCTCACACAAACCCAAAAATATGATAGCAAGTGATTTATGCTAAATTTACATATTAATTCAAGCATAAATCGATGACATTTAGTCCCCAAATGTAGTTAATGGCCCATGAATTTATACATTTTTGTATTTTTTTGTAGGATCATGATATTTGCATGAAAATGGATTCAAAATGGTGAAAATTTCATGGAAAATATGTTTTTAAAGTTTCATGATCAAAGGAAGAAAGCACGAGAAAAATCAGCTCAAAGGGACATCACATTTGTCGCCTCGAGGAGCAATTTCAAAGGCCACACCCTGGGCCACAATCATGGCCATTGGAGGGCATGAACATGGCCACCTACTACCCCAAAATGTGCACAATAATGGCAAGACAGAGGAGAACCATGGTCATGGCTTTGGAGGCCACGGTCATTATGTTGATCGTGGCCATATTGAGGGAGTTAATTTTGGGCAGTAGTAGGCCATGGTTATGGAGATTGGAGGCCATGACCATGGCACACCCAGAAAGAGCAAAAAGTGTTGGCAAAAGGGACAAAAATAGTGAGCAACAAGGCACAAAAAGGTGGCATCTTTTGGACAGTTGTCCTATGGTTTTGAGAGGACCAAAAGAGGGTATAAAAACATCTCTCTCTCTCACCATTTTGGGTATTCTTGGGAGGCACACATATCAAGGAAAGAGATAATTTTTCTCTCACATCAATTCCCAAGAAGGATTCTAGCAATGAAGAGGAAAGAGAAAGGGATTTGAAGAGGGTCTTTCATCACCCATTGAGAGAAGCTTTATTCTTCCTTTTTATCTTATTTTTATATTTAGAAACATGTTTAGGAATTTTATTTCTTGTGTTATGTTTTGTTTTCTAAACATGTTAGCTTAAACCCTTGTTAGGGTATTAGAGGTGTAGACCTTGGATTGATGTTGTTTTAATGGATGATTTATATTTTGGGTATTGTGTTTTTATTGTTGAATCTGTTACTAATGATGCTTTTATTGCTAAATCTATTGATGGTGATTGATTTTATGACTTATTTATTATTGAATGATGTTGTGCTTAGCTACTACAATGTTGTTTTTGACATGCCTAAGTGAAGAATCGAAAGACGCTGAATTGGTTAGGTTTACAAGCATGAAACTCGTACGGTTTAGGATAAAAATATAAATATGTCTATAAGGTGTTCGATGAAATTCCTCTATGGTCCTAATGGGCCTAATTTAGCTAGGTGAGTCCGAAAGAACCTTCCTAGAAAGTGTAGGTACAGCTTGAGTGACCTTGAAAGAGGCCTTGAGTGATTCATGTGCAGAGAACACTCACACCCATTTCTTAAAACTCAATTTCATCCATTAGGCAACTAGATCCTTGGTTTTATCTCGAAAGCCCTAATTTTTTCTTATTATTGAGTTTCTTATGTTTAAATTATTGCTTGGTTTTATTTACAAAACCACAAAAACAACCAAGTGATGCTTTTATTTGCTTTTAATTTATTAATTGATCACAATTAAGCATGTTCCCTATGGATTCGACACCCAAGGAATACTCTAAGGAATTTTATTACTACAATCAATTCTTGTGCACTTGCAAGAATCCGATCAAGTTTTTGGCGCCTTTGCTAGGGAGTGACATTCTTTTTGTGGTCATTTTTTTGTTTTACTTACTTGTTTGTTTCTTTTTGAACTTGTAGAAATTTATGCTTTTGAGATGCACTAAGAGCTTTGAAAATCAAGAGATTGTTCCTTTGATTCCCAATATTCAAAGGGTTTTGAGGGAAAACCGAGCTAATCAAAGAAGGGCAAGGATGGAAGGGAATACTAGACCTTGAGCTGAGGTTGAGGATGCTAGAGTTGAGCAAGTTCAAGGAGGTGTTGATGGGAACCAATTACCGTGTCGGATGAATATGAGAGAGATACAAAGGCTGGTAATTGGAGCATCCCATTTATGCATAAGGCTAAGTCCGGCAACTAGAAACTATGAATTGAAGAGCATACATTATACTATGTTGCCATCTTACAATGGTTTGCCATCGGAGGATCCTCTTTCATTCTTGAGGGAGTTCTACACAACCATCCAACCTTCCTTCTTCATGGATTGACCGAGAATGAGCTAAGGATGAGATGTTTTCCCTACACATTGAAGGACCGAGCGAAGATTTGGTTGATCAATTTACCAAAAAGGTCACTTGGAACTTGGGAGGAGATATATGAGAAGTTCATGATGAAATACTACTATTTTCAAAAGACGGTGGAATTAAGGAGCAAGATTTGATCTTTCTCTCAATTGGAAGGTGAGCCCTTTCATGAGGCATAGGAGCGCTTCAAGCTACTATTAAGTCAATGCCCTCATTGTCAATTCTCTTTGGCACTGTTGACTCAATTATTTTATGATGGGTTGACAATGCATGGGCAAACGCTTGTGGACACCGCTTCGGGTGGTTATTTTGGAGAGAAAATGGACGATTAGGTTAATGACATATATGAGATGTTGGCAACAAATTCACAACAAAAAGCGGTTAGGGGACGAAGAGCAGACATGCATGAGGTAAATACTTCCACTTCTTCGGAGTTAGCTTCAATGGTTGATGAATTATCTAGGAAGATGAATTTGTTTCTTAAAAGGAATGCCTTGGTGAATGAGAAATGTGCTTATTGTGGTGTGTTGGGACATGATGAGTTGCATTGTGGTTTCAATAATGGTGGAGGAGTTGAATATAAGGATGTGAATTTTGTGGGGGGATTCTCATATGCTCAACCTAGGAATGACCCATATTCCAACACCTATCATCCGGGATGGAGAAACCACCCAAATTTTTCATGGAGAGACCCCAACACCAATCAAATTTATTCACAACCAAGTCCAAATGGACCTCCCGGTTACTAACCTAGATCACCACCACCTTTTCAACAAAACAACCCCAACCACCACCCACACAAACTAACCAAGACAAAAAGCCACATTGGGAGGACATGTTTATGCAATTTATGTCTAAGATGGAGGCTAGAGATGCCAAGGTGGACCAAGCCATTCAAGCTCAACAATCCACTATCCAAAACCTTGAAAGGCAAGTGGGCTAAATATCCAAGACCATTTCGGATAGATAAAAGGGAAAGTTGCCTAGCACATCCCAAGTGAACCCCAAATAGAGTGTCATGGCTATTACTTTGAGAAGTGGAAAGGAGCTTGAGGAGCCAAATGTGGGGGAGGTATCTAGGAAGAAGAAGTAGAAGGAAATTGTGATGGAAAAATCTGATAGTGGTGAGGAAGTTGAGGGAGAACAAATGCAACATAAAAGGCCTCCTTCCAACCAAAATGATGAGGTAAATCCCTAAATGCCCTCAATTTCATTCCCTCAATAGTTGAAAGAACCTAATGTGACTCCAATTCCCATTTTCTCAATGGTTGAAGTCTCACAACCAAGCCAAGGAATTTGAGAAGTTTCTTTATATGTTCAAAAAGTTGGAATTGAACATCCCTTTCTTGGAGGCCATTTCGCACATGCCAAATTATGCTAAGTTCTTGAAGGAGCTTATAGCCAACAAAAAGAGGTTGGAGGAGTATACTATGGTGGCACTTACCAATGAGTGTAGTGCAACTTTATTGAACAAATATCCTCTAAAGCTAAAGGATCTGAGGAGCTTTATCATTCCTTGCACTTTCAAAAAATTTGGAAATGTGGATTCCTTGTGTGATTTGGGTGCTCCAATCAACCTAATGCCCTCATCCATCTATAAGAAGCTTGAAATTGGAGAACACCTACAAACGTCAAACTCCAACTTGTGAATCGCTCAATCAAGCAACCACTTGGAGTTGTGGAAAATATCTTGGCAAAAGTAGGTAAGTTCTTCTTTCCCGTTGATTTTTATGTTTTAGATATGGATGATGTTTGTAACACACCTATCATACTTGGGAGACCCTTTTTGGCAACCGGTGGGGTGTGCATTGATTTGACTAAAGGTAGCATAAATTGAGGAATTTCACGTCTCTAAGAACTTGCACACACAATTGCTTAATAATGATGAAAATATGGTGCATTATTTAGAAACATGTTGCATGGTATCTAGACCTCCACCATTAAACCTTTTGTGTGACACCCAAGGTGAGGAACAACCTAAAGAGAAATCAGTATTGTGTCCAAAGGAAGTTGAGCTTGGAAAGGAACCTAGTGCAAAAGAAAGGGTAGATAGGGAAGGGGTTGAGAGCGAAATTGAGAAATTGAAAGGGAAAGAGAGTGATTCTTGTTTGAATGCTGAGTTTGTTGAGGGCCAACAAGTTTATTATTTTCCACCCAAAAATCATTCTCTTTATAACCCTAAGCATTCTATGTGTGTTCCATTCATGATTTCAAAAGTGCATTCATTTGGTCCTATAGACATCATCTTGCATGATCATAAACTAATAATTGTTTACAGTAAGCGATTAAGACCTTTGAAGGAAGCCACAATTAGGACTATTTGGTGTCCCAAATAGTTTCTTTACACACGTCCGAAATGACGTTAACTATCTTAAGTCCTCAGTGACGGTAAACTATAGTCATGTTGCATTTGCATGTAGTATAGGTTTTAATTTTAGTGTGCATTTTAGCTTAGAAGCACGTTTATCTTTTTGTTTTGTATTTTTTTTGCCATAAAATGGTATGAGAGTTATTTATACATGCATACATGTCATTCCTCTCACAAACTCTAGCATGGATATAGTTTTGTGTTTCCTCTAACCTTTGATGTTTTCATGCCAATGATGGATTCATGTGTTCAAGGAAAAGCAAATGACGAGCAAAAGACAATTAGAGAAGTTTTCTAACCCTATATTTTTACTTTATGCTTTATTATTGTTATTGAACTTGTCCTCATGTTCCTCATACTTGCTTAGTTTGATCCAGACTTATATTCTTGAACATTAAGGACAATTGTAATATCCCACTTATTTTAGCCAAAATCTCGTAGTATTCCAAAGTGATTTCGAGTTGGGATGTTGACTTTTGAGTTTGAGGGTTGTGTTGCGTGTGTTTTGCACGTTGGAGGCCTAAAACTTGACCGTGAATGTGCGTTGAGTGCAATGTACACTAGAGGTCATCTAAGTTCTTAGTATAGGGTACTGTGCACGTAGTTGAGGCCTGAAACTTGACCGTGAATGTGCGTTAAGTGCAACATACCCTGGAGGACATCTACGTGCACAGTACTGAGTACTACGCACGTAGACGGGGATGAATTGGCCGAGAGTATGCCTTGTTTGGACTGTGTGCATTGTATGGGTTGCTGTGCACGTTGTTCATCCTTTGGG
>CAODLS011342156.1:0-18390 GCA_948243855.1 Flueggea neowawraea | reverse complement strand
TGATTGCCGAATTTGTGAGTATCACAATTCAAAGAGATAAAATAATTTTGTGAGCTTTAGAATAGTGATTCTAAAAGGGTGCTAGTACACTGTGATCATTCCAAGGTAAGTTCGTTCGTGTGGATACCTGTAGCCACGTTCGCTCAAAAGCAACGTGATTCTTCAAAGGTGATTTGAGTTCTTGGTACAAAGAGCTACACCAACGTTTCATACAACCGATCGATTGTGCCTTGGTGAAAGGTAAATCTTCCAACCTTAATTATATATGTTGATATGCTTGGGTCCTTGGGGGAATTCAAGGCATTAAATTTTTGTTATATCCGCTGCCATGTATGTATATGAATGTCATATTTTAGCCGCGAATTCCAACAGCCAATCCCTCATATAAGCCACCCAAACATTCGGCCACACCTTATTCATATATATAGAGATGTATTGAAACCCTACTTTAAGTGTATTAGGTTTCTCTCTACTTGTCCTACAAGTATAAGGACTACTTAGTCATACTAAGACTCTTTTTTATTTATTTAATGAATAAATAAATAAAATCCTATTTATATATGACTATGCCAAATTTTTATTGTAATATATGCTAGAGTTTAATCTCCTTGTCATACAAGTATTAAGACTCCTTCTTGATTAAGCAATTAATCAACTTGATCATGTAAGACTTTGTCAACCTTTGACCTAGTCAACCAAACATATACATAACCGAATTTCTTAATGGTCTTTATTAATGTTATTGGGCTTTAATTACATGATACATTATCATTAAATAAATAACTCCTTATTAATACATATGGGCGAAATTGTTATGTCACACATAAGAATAAGCCCAAGAATATTTAACCTAATAATAAGTGATGTAAGCAAAGCCAATTACATTAATGGATAGTATCTCATATTATATTTATGACATAAATCATAAAATTCTGAATTATAAATAATTAATCAAATTGATTATCTTAATAATTCAGTTACCATAAGAGAGAATATTTGTGAACCAATCCAATTCGTTCTTGTGTGTGACCCAATAGGCCCACTCGAAAATAGCAATGGGCCTTGTCCCGAAACTTAAGCCCATAGTCCATAAGTGCTATCTAGTAATACATTATGGTAACCCAAAATCGAGTGGATGTCAGTGATTCGAGTTTACATTTTGCAGTTTGATATTTAGTCCTTTTGTCTCACAATATCTAGATTAAGCATAAGGCATGGTTACATGTCAACCTTATTTGCTTAATTGTGTTTCTTGATCCCAATTAGATTGATATAACAAATGACATTGATAACCCTTTATGAATTCATTTGAGTATGCATACATTTCGTCAATCCTACTCATCAAGTGACCTAAAAATATCACTCTTGATAAGAGGAACAAATTCGTCACTCTCACTTTCACTACTCTACCAAATTCATGACATATCCAATCATAGCCTTTATTGTCACCCTGTTATGAATAAAGTTTGACTAAGTTAAAACATCAGAATCCTCATGGAGGAGTCTCTAGTGAGTTTCAGTTAGAGGACTTAAACATCAACACTGCATGAAAGCTACTTGTGACATTAATCCATGAAGTACTTTCATAGCGGACTACTCCAATATATATTCACTAACGTGTATCTATGTTCTATGTGATATTTCATATCCATAATCAGTAGAACATGATTATTCACTTAGCAACATACTAATCTTAATTCATTATCATTTCCATGATAATAATTGATTAGTGACATTTAGAATAGTATTCCTTTAACCTTGAGGTTTTTACTATCAAGTCATACTTGATGACATGAGAAAGAATAAAATATTCATGGGACTTTTATCTTTATAAAACATATAACAATATTTCATAGTTATGAAATGAAATACCTCTTTTTAATTGATAAATCGAATGACAATGTACATAAATGATTGGACTAGATCACCATAACTAACATATGGCAATCCAAGAGAGGGGGGGTTAGATTTAAGCTAGAAATTTAAAACCTTCATTTTTTTTTCATACTTTTTACAAAAATAAACAGTGGCGTGATCCAAAATACAACCATAATAAAATAAATTAAAAGAGATGAAGGGATAGGAAAAACAAAGCCTGAATTTATAGTTGTTCGGTGCTCTTTGACCTGCGTCTACTCTTCTAGCTCACTAGAGAATTTCAAATCCACTAAGAACTCCTCACTTGCGGGTGGATGCAAACTGTTACAAACACTTGTTTTTTAGGCTCACAAGAAACCTTGTACACCTTGTTTTTTGTTGGCCAAAACAAGAAAACCAATACATTTCTTGTTTTTCAAGGAAACAAATAAGACAAACCTATACTACCTTTCAAGCTTGGAGCAAACTTGATTAAAAGTGGATTTTCATATTTGAAATGAATATCTCCCACTAATTCAGTAAGCAAATATCAAATCAAAGCTCATTTGGTATAAAAAATGAAGAACACTTAAGAGAGAGAAAGTCAAGAATCAAATTAGCAAAGCTTGGGCACTCTCTCAATAATGTTCATACCTTCTTCAGAGTTGGACACATCTATTTATAGGCCCTTTCTAAAAAATACTGTCGTAATTCACAAAGTAGACATTGCGAGAGAATTTCAAAATTTCGATTTAAATGACGTCAGTCCCTGCAACGTGTGTGATACCAATACTACGTACGTAGTACATGATTCCATCAGATTTGTACGTATGGTGTTCTTCCTTGTATGTGCACAATATAGAGTTCAGTAGCCACTGCTTGATTTAATTTGATACCAAGTGGCTACTAAGCGCATTGATCACCTTTTGTGTGCGTAAATCTTTAGTTTTTTTCACTTTACACAATCATTCTATGTGGGTTGACGTTTTTCCAAGATCACACCTTTGATTCTTCACGTGATTGTATCAATGAATATTCAAATTCAAATTCCCGAGAAGCGTCTTGAATTTGTCAGTATTCTAGAACCCCGTGTACGCGCTTTGTATGGCCTTACTACATGCGTAATATGATCCTTGAAATATATCACCTTTACTCTGCAATGCACACTAATCAATGAGTAAAACGTGACTCAACCTTGTCTCGTGAGCCCTTTTTGGCTTGCATTAATAACCCGTCTACATGAATACCATGTTCTTCTGTGTGCGTAGTATGATGCCGTCTTCAAACCCTTGATAATGACATCTCTACTACGTGCTTTGACCTAGGCTTAAAGCGCACAACAAAGATCTGGACCATTCTATCTGCTGGTACAACACGTCTTATGCGCACAACATTGCCTTCTATGCACATTCCATCAGTTCTATGCTCATAGTGTTAATTTTGGAAAACCCAAAATTACTCTGGCTTAGTCAACATGCATAGATCATGGCACAAAGTGAACATATCGTTCTTTCAGGCATTTAGAGGGTGTACAATGTGCATAGCTTAACTATTTTAATTGTTTTGTTAAATCATCAAAACTTAGAAGGAATTTATATGTTAACCAAATCTTGGTTCAACAATCTCTCCCTTTTTTATGATGACAACATTTAAAGAGTTTGCACTCCCCCTTAACCAATGCACCTATTTTGAGCACTTAGACAAACTTTTGAAAATATTTGTCAAGGTTATTATGTTTGTTAGCACTTAACATGATACAAAATTTTTAAGTATTAGAGCATTAGGATATTAGAATAACGATATGAATCACATAAATATCAAGACAAAAAAATGATCATCAAACTTTGCCTTTATCCCCCTTTTTGTCAATATCAAAAAGTGTAGAATAAAATAAGCATAAATTTGCAGAATTAAATAACACAAAGTTTAAAAATCAAATAACACTTCATTAAGAACAACATACACATATAAGCAAGTTTCATATCAAAAAATATATACATGATGCAAAGTATGTATGCATGACAAAATGTAGATCCTATGCTATGAAGATCACTGTGAGAAATTATAGAGTACAAGTTTCCAAGTTGATTTGTCACTGAAATCCTGTTGCGCAGAAATCATTTGGGCATCCTCTTCGTAGATTTTCATAGCGGCACTCTCAATAATTTCCTCTGCTAACTCATTAATCCACCTAGATAATTTACTTTGTATATCAGAATCCTCATCAAAATCATCAAGTTGCACAATTTTAGTCTAGTGAGGACCCTGAACTGGAGCTTGCACTTCTGCTTCCCTTTCTTAATCTTCCATTTCAAGAATTATTAGAGGTGGAATACTATGGACAAGTCTGACATTGGAATTTGTTGCCTCATTATTAGAACCTGAAGAAACAATAGGTTCATTATAAACCATTCTTATGTAGTTCTTGAGCTACCTTGCTCCTTCCACCACCTTCTCATTTTCAACATCCTTTTTTGTTCTCAGCCCTAGATCCTCTTGAGGACATCTGGAACTTGAAAAAACATTAGCAAAAATATGTGGAACTTTGATTTTATCATACTGCTTTCAAGACCAGAGATTTT
This sequence comes from Flueggea neowawraea, assembly GCA_948243855.1. Lineage (NCBI taxonomy): Eukaryota > Viridiplantae > Streptophyta > Magnoliopsida > Malpighiales > Phyllanthaceae > Flueggea > Flueggea neowawraea. Next base: position 13,951 of record CAODLS011342156.1, on the reverse strand, counting down.
CCAACATCTCATTATTCTTCTGAAGCAAGCTAATCATCACTTCAAAATTAACTTCAGTGGCACCTTGAAATCATGAAATTCTTTACTCAATTTATCAAGTTTGTTCCTTCCAACCTTGCTTGTACTCGCATCACCTTCAATTTCAGTGTCAACTTCATCATCCACAACATCCATTTCATCTCCCTTATCATGCCTCTTTGGCAATTTCCTTTTCTCTTCATGTTTTGTTCTCACAAAGACCATTTCGAATTTCTTAGGCATTATCTTCTTATCTCTATCATGGAACATCGCATCAGTTTCTCTTAAGTAATACTGAAAAACGTAGCCTCTTCCAACAATTCTAAATAACTTCATACCACTCAAGGATTTTGTCTTTTTTTTCGAGACTCCAAAACCTGAACTGAATCACAACCTTGAAAGCTAACATCAAAGTGTTAGAAAATGCGTGTGAGGTGACTTCCAAATGGCATGGAATCCCTTCATTGCCTATCCTTGCTTTTGAATGTTGGTAGATTGAAATCCTTAACTTTCTCTAGCATCCAATCAATAACAACATAGGCAAAGTTTATCTTCCTTTTGTTCATCAATAAGTACATTGAAATCACATCTTGATTGGTTATAGGGGACTCTGTGTGTGATTTTGGTTGGAGAATCTTGGTGAAAGAGAGATGCACCATTTTCCACTTTGCACCAAATTCATTCTATCAAGCAACTTTTTCTCAACCTTGACTACACTGAATTTTTAAAACAAATATCTCTTGATTTCATTGAAATATACTGCCATAGTTTAAGCATCTTCATCAAAACACTTGTCCACTCCTTTTTCTCTTTTTACAACACAACCATCACTTGGCAAACCAAAAAGAGAATTCGGCAATCCCTTATCAACCAAAAAATTAACTCCATTCACTCTACTAGTGACTCCAACATCTCCAAATCTAAGTATATCATCCTCATCTTTGTTTTCAAACTTTTAGCATTAGCATAAAATTCTTTTACCATCTCAGGATAATAGTCATCCCCAACAATATAGAGATCTCCTAGCCCGTATCGATAAAAACCTGGTTAAATCTCCAAGCCTCCTATAGTTAAAGAACAAAAATCAAACAATCCAGAGTGTGAAAAAATAACTCTTGCTAGTTATTTATACAACCTAGTAGCTTGGACATCAATAAATTTCTCTGAATCAAACCCTTCTTCAATGACTACACCTTTCTTCTTTTTTGATTTCTTAGAGGGAGAGCTCATAGGAATACCTGATTTCGTGAAATTGGTTGTTCCCGACTACTCCATGGTCTCTTGATTCCTTTAGATGATTCGCCTTTCTCAAACGCATTCTTGTCATGAGTCATTTTTGTGCGAACCTCTACTTTCTTCTTCGGAGCCATTGAAAAAGAGATACTACGTGAGGTTTAGGGTTAGAAAGTTTGTTTTAGGGTTTTGGAGTTTTGGAAAAATATGAGATAGATTGGTTTAGAAAGTGTTTGAGGGAGTTTAGGTTTTGTTTCTGAGTGAGAGAAAGGTTTTGATTTTGAGAGAGTGCTCTGAGCAGAATAGGTTTAGGTTTTGGAATTTTGAAAATGTGAAGTGAGAGGGAAACAATGATTTTGGGTTTTTGTACAAATAAAATAATCTACGCATACAGTACCCATACTACGTGCACATACATGGCTTGGAAGAATTCTGGATGATTCTGTTTCAAATAGGGTTACGGCTCTAAGTACATAGAATCGTGGTGCAACGCGTATAGAAGAGACAAAATGACATCTATATACATTTTTCATTATTATGCACATAGATCCACTATTCCTTCTGATGTGCTTTGGTCATTCAATGTGACCCTTCAATCACTATTCTACGTATGTGCCATAGACTTTCTTGCACGTACTACCAACATCATTAAATCTAGTGCCTCCATTATTGGATCAAAGTTGATCAACATTAACTTCCTTTTTATGTTTTAATGATAAGCAAAATGTTTGACTTGAAAAGAAACAAGTTGGGAACTCGAAGTTGCGAAACAATCCACTGCAAGTGCTTCACGTACGTTAACAAAGCGTCACGTACGTGAGAGATGGTCTAAAGACAAGCAGAAGCCACTGGAACCCTCTGAAGCACGTTTCACGTACGTAAGAATAAGTTCATGTACGTGTGTTTGTGTTCACGTACGTAAGATATAAGTTCACGTAGATAAAGCTTGCTTAAAGATGATCAACGTACGTGAGATGAAACAAACGTACATAAGCTAGAGAATTTGCAGATGACGTACGTGAGAATGAAGTGATGTACGTGAGATTGGCACAGATAGCTGCAATGGGCAGAAACATACTCCAAAGGCTAGTTTATCTCCACCAACGATCATATCACTTGGAGAGGCTATAAATACATCAAGGAAGGGCAGAAAAATGTGGATGATCATATGCTTTCAATTCCTAATCATTTTCATCATTCCCCTCACTCCAAAACACCAAATCAAGCTAGAGATCAAGATCAAGAGCATCAATTTCATACAACCAAACTCTAGCATAGGCTTTCAGTTTTTGTAACTATTTTGTAAAACACTTTGAGAGTGAGAGAGGTTTGTTATGAACCTATAGAAAACAACATTGTAATGGCCTTAGAGGTTTGAGCCGTAATAAGCCTTGTAGGCTTTAGAGGGGTGAGCCGCAATCAACATTGTAGGCTTTAGAGGGGTAAGCCGTAATCAACCCTGTGTAAGCTTTAGAGGTGTGAGCCGCAATCAACCTTATTGGCTTTAGAGGTGTGAGCCATAATCAACCTTGGTGTATGGATTTATTGAATTGAGCCGAAATTAATCTCCGTTATAGTTAAAAGTCTAAGTGAGACTTAGGTAGTGGACGTATGCATGGTTGGCCGAACCACTATAAATTGCAGTGTTGTTTTCTCTTTTCACTCCAACTCGCTTCTGCTCTACAAACTCAACCAAGGCATCCCCGAAAAATTCTCCAACATCCGTCTCATATGCAACGTGCTTTGATCCACATACTAAGAACACATAACCATCATACCTAATACTCAGTATTTTTTGCATCCTCGTCAACACGCACAACATATCATCAACATGGAAGACCCATAAAGCTTCCAGTAGTTATCCAGGATCATCAACGCTCTTACTACTTTCTCCGAAGTGAGTAGCATAAACCCAAAAAAATTCCACTGAAAGAAAATGATGATATATGTACACAGTACCTCTGCAATGCACTTATTAGCCAAAATAGATAATCCCGAATACATCAAACCTTCGTCTACCGCACTATACCGGAACCAACGCCCATAGTATCATTGTAGATACCAAAACCCCGAACTTTGTTCCTTCCAACCTCAATGATTTCATTTAGCACATAGATCAATTTAATATATATGTATGAATGAATGCAAATGAACAAATATTATGCATAAATAATCAATCAAAACTCATTCAAATCACACATACCAATGCGCCTACGAATGGACGTAAATTGTTTTTCATCAAGGGATTTTGTCAAAATATCAGCAAGCTGATCAATTGTTAGAACAAATTCAAGTTCAATGTCTCCCTTGAGAACATGATCACAAAGAAAATGATGCTTGATGTCTATATGCTTTGTTTTAGAATGTTGAATAGGGTTTTTAGAAATATTTATGACACTTGTATTGTCACACTTGATATGGGTTTTAGAAATCTTAATTTGGAAATCCAAAACTTGTTTTTTATTCCACAAATTTTTTGTAACACAAATATCCGCTTCTACATAATCAGATTCAGCAGTTGATAGAGCAACACAATTTTGTTTGTTTGAAAACTAAGACACAAGTGCACTCCTTAAGAATTGACATGTATCCATTATGCTCTTCCAATCAAGTTGGCTCTTGGCATGATCCGCATTACTATATAAAACTAGATCAAATCAATCATTCTTGGGATACCAAAGACCAACATTCTTAGTTTCAATCAAGTACCTAAAAATTCTTTTGACCACTTTTAAATGGGACTCCTTATGACATGATTGAAATCTAGAATACAAGCATACACTAAACATAATATCAAGCCTACTAGCAGTTAAATAAAGAAGTGAACCGATCATACCTCTATAGAGATTTTCATCCATATCTTTACTACCTTCATCTTTAGTAAGTTTTGTGGTTGTGCTTATTGGAGTAGGTAATGACTTGGCATTCTATAGTCCATATTTCTTCAAAACATCATTGACATATTTATCTTGGTTTATGAAAATTCCATCCTTCATTTGCTTAATTTTAAGTCTAAGTAAATAATTCAATTCTCCCATAATACTTATTTTGAACTCCCTTTGCATCAACTCAGAAAATTCTTTACACTAAGACTCATTAGCAGCAACGAATATAATGTGATCCATATAGATTTGCACTAGCAGTAAATTAACATGTTTAGCTTTGAAAAATAGAGTGTTATCCACCTTTCCTCTTGAAAAACCATTATCCAAAAGATGTTGACTTAATTTTTCATACCAAGCTTTATGATCTTGTTTCAATCCTTAAAGAGCCTTTTTGCAATTTAAAAATATGATTTGGGAAATAAGGATATTTGAAACTAGGATGTTGTTCAACTTAAACCTCTTTTTTGATAAAACCATTTAGAAAAGCATTTTTAACATCTATTTGGTAAAGCTTAAAAATTTAAAAACATGCATGTGTACACATAATTCTAATAGCTTCTAACCTTGCTACTGGTGCAAAAAATTCCTCCAAATCAATACCTTCCTATTGGCGATACCCTTTAGCTACAACCTTGATTTATTTTTCACCGCTTTTCCTTCTTCATGTTCCTTGTTTCTATGTACCCACTTGGTACCTATTACATTGCATCCATTTGGTCTTAGAACCAACTCCCATACATCATTTCTTTCAAATTGGTTCAACTCCTCTTGCATTGATGACATCCAATACTCATCACCCAAGACTTCCTTGATATCATTGGGGACAATTTGAGAGATGACTGTAAAATTGGAAATATGTTGCAATTATGATCGAGTGGTCACCCCTATAGGTGTATCTCCAATAATGAGCTCCTTTGGATGATCTTTGGAATATTTCCACTCCTTGGGAAATTCTTTACTTTGAACATCCTTAGGTTCACATTGGATAGGATTGTATCAGCCTTCCTTTTGATAATTGATTTTGAGTTCCTCAATCTTTTCACCAAGGCCTACACTTACATCATCATAAATAATTCTAGGCACAACATTGTTAGTCTCATCAAATATGACATGTATAGACTCTTCAACCTTCTCTAGTATTTTATTAAAGACTCTAAATGATTTGCTAGAGGATGAACATCCAAGCAAAATACCCTTATCAGATTTTACATCAAATTTTCCTAAGGTATCTTTCCCAATATTGTGAATAAAACATTTACAACCAAATGCATAAAAATACGAGATGTTGGGCTGTCTTCCTTTCCATAACTCATAAGGGGTCTTTTTGAGTATGGATCACGCATAAGCCCTATTTACTACATACCATGCGGTGTTGACCGCTTCAGCCCAAAAGTATTTGGGGAGTTTGTTTTCACTAAGCATGGACCTACCCATTTCTTGTAGAGTCCTATTCTTTCTCTTAACCACAACTTTTATTAAGGGGTCCTTAGAGTGGAAATGTTATGCTCAATTCCATCCTCCTCAAAAAAAGACTCAAATGGCTCACATGTAAATTCACCTCCACTATCACTTTTAACACAAGAACAACATAATCCTTTTCATTTTGAACCTTCTTGTTATATGATGCAAATGCATGAAATATCTCACTTTTATGTGCAAGAAAGAACAAACCATGTAAATCTAGAAAAAATCATCAACAATAATAAAACAATATGCTTTACCACATAGACTTAATGTGCTCATGGGTCCAAACAAATATATATGCAACAATTATAATGGCCTAGGTGTACAAATAATGTTTTTAATATGGAATAAAGATCTAGCATGCTTACCCCTCACACATGCATTACATATCGAACCTTTCTCAAATTTGAACTTGGGCAATCATTTAACTAAATCATACTTGCTCAATTTAGAGATAGTATGCATACTAGCATGACCTAACCTCCTATGCCATAACCAAGCAACATCATTCACAACTGCAAAACATCTTTCATTAAAAGCATTAGAATCTAACAAGTCAACCAGATAGATATTATCACTCCTCAATCCAATAAGCAAAACATTATCACCAACATCATAAATAACACATCTAGTAGGCTCAAACAAAACTTTCCAATTTTTATCACAAAATTGACTAATACTTAAAAGATTGTGTTTTAAACCATCAATAAGCAAAAAATTATCAATAGTTCGGTTTGGATGCTTACCAAATTTACCTTCACCAACTATCTTACCTTTTGCATTATCATCAAATGTGACATAGCCACCATTTTTGGGAATAGTGTGAGTGAACATGGCTTTGTCACCAGTCATGTGATGAGAGCATCGATGATTCAAGTACCAAACATTCTTCTTGGCCTTTGCTCTCAAGTACACCTACAAAGACATATCAAGCTTTTGAAATTGATACCTAAATTTTTTTGGGTCCTTGTCGGTTAGTCTTTACTAGGATGGGCAAGATTGTTTCTTTTGGCACCCAAATCATTTTAATCTCATCATTCCTATGTAACATCAAGTGACAAGTGTATGTAATATGTCCATGTCCACCACAAAAGTTGCAAGCATTATCAACTATGGTGCCTTATTTTACAAACATGGTTTTGGAGGATTTGCTAGATATGAAAAATTTTTAGCCTAAGCCATTCTTGGATAAAGATTGTATTTGAGATCCAAGTAGTTCCTCGAGGTTTTCTTTTCTATTTGTGAGCTTAAAGGCAATGATTGAAAACTTTTCAACTTCCCTTTTCAAAAGCGAATTTTCATCAACTAAAGCAAGTTTTTCTTTACTTAGAGCATTGACTTTCACACCAAGATCATTTGCACTCTTTTTCAAAGTAAAATACTTAGCACCAAGTTTTTGAAACTCATTATGCAATTCATCAAATGCATCATATAATTCATCAAAGGTGTATGAATCACATACCTCATTTTCACTAGCATAATCATCTTCAATGCCCATGAGATAAAGATTTTCATTTCCTCAATCTCTTTTTCCTCATCCAAACTTCTGTCACTATCACTCCTAGTGGCCTTCATAGCTTTGCCCATTTTCTTTGCAAATTTTGAGGATTTCTTGAGTAATGGACACTCTTGCTTTGTATGCCTCTGTTCATTGCATTTGTAGCATATTATAGAAGAGTCTTTCTTGAACTCCTTCTTTCCATCATCCTTGCTTGATTGCTCTTTGTTTTTCTTTCCAAATTTCTTTATCCTTAGGAACTTTCTGAACCTCTTTGTATACATGGATATCTCTTTATCATCACTATCTTCTTCCTCTTCTTTGGATTCTCCAATCACTTTTGGCTTGATAGCCACACCTCTTCTCTTATCTTATCTTTATTCATCCTCCTCTTCTTCTTTCACACTCATCTCATGAGTGAGAAGAGATCCAAGCAATTTCTCCAAAGGTAGAGTAAAGAGATCATTGGCTTCTTGGATAGGATTCTTGATAGGAGACCATGACTTTGGTAATGACCTCAAAATATTCCTCACTAATTCTAAATTGGCATAGGTTTTTTCAAGATCTTTTAACCCATTCATAATGTCACTAATTCTATCAAACATCTTTTGAATGGCCTCTCATTCCTTTATCTTGAAGAGCTCATAATTATGCACCAATAGAGATACTTTGTTCTCCTTAACTTGAGAAGTACCCTCATAAGTGATTTCCAAAGTTATCCATATGTCATGGTCAGTTTGGTATTACTAAACTTTGTTGAATTGTGTCTTGCTCAAAGCACAAAAGAGAATATGCATAGCTTTGTTGTTGGAAGACTCCATTCCTTTGTCTTGTCATCCTATTCCTCCTTTGGCTTGAAAGTTTTCTCTCCATTAACCACTTTGGTTGGAATATACAGACCATCTTCCATAACTTTCCATACATCAATGCTTTCAGATTTTAGGAATACCATCATTCTTGTCTTCTAATAGACATAATTGCTACCATCAAAGAAAGGAGAGCGCGATTAATCTATAAACCTTCATATCTAGACACATCTCCCTTGGAAGCCATTTTGGATCTTGAACTTAAGGTGATTAAAGCTTAAATTTTGAGAACTTAGCTCCGATACCAATTGTAAGCCCAATATAGCAATCCAATAGGGTGATGAATTGGATTGTAACTAAAAATTTAAAACCTTTATAAAATATTTTTTTAATGATTTTGCAAACCAAAACAGTAACATAATCCAAACCACAACTAACACCTAAAAATTAAAATACAAATGGGGATGAGAGATTAGAAAAGCAAAGCCCAAATTTATAGTGGTTCGGTCCTCCTTGACCTACGTCCACTCCTCTAGCTCACTAGAGAGTTTTGAATCCATTAACAATCTCCTCACTTAGCGGGTAGAGAGAATCCTTTATACCACTTATTTTCATAGATTCACAAGCAACCTTTACACTTTGTTTTTGTAGGACTAAACAAGAAGACCTTACACCTCTCTTGTTTTTAAGGAACCAAACAAGGAAAACCTACACTAGCCTTCAAGTTTAACACTAAAGCTTGATCACAAGTGGATTCCCAGATTTAAAACAATTTCACACACCAACCCAGTAAGCAAATAGCAAATCAAAGCTCAGTTGGTATGCAAGAATTGAAGAACAAACAGAGAGAGAAAGTCAAGAATCAAAGTAGCAAAGTTTGGGAACTCTCTCATAATTTTCCGTACCTTTCTCTCGTTATGGGGACCTTCATTTATAGGCAGGCTCTGAAAGATAGCAGTTTTGAGAGAAGAGAAAAATTCTTATTTTAATTGATCAACACTTGCTACGTGCGTAGTACATTGACCTATCAAACTTTAGCGTGCATTGTTCATGTTCAACGTACTTTGCATGGACTCCAGTATACATGCATAAAACATCCTTTGTATGTGTAGGTTGTTTTTGTTGTGCGCTTAGATAATCCCTTCAATGTGCTTTGTCGATTTTCAAGATCACACCTTTGATTCTCAATGTCAGCATGTTAGGGAATATTCAAATTCAAAATTTTGAGGAGCGTATAACAAGTTTGTTAGTATTTGATCTCATCCTCATCTATGCGCTTAGTTCTTGAACTATGTGCATAGTTACTTTTATTCAAAGGTGATGCCTTCACTGTTCTACGCGCATTGAAATGGGCATGCTATATGTCTCTTCCTTGATCTATGAGCCTTCTTCAAACTTAATCATCGTAACTCACAATCCCATCTACACACTTTGGACAAGCCTCTACGTGTGTAGATGTGTATTGATTTCAAGCCAAAATATCTACGAAGAGTACTGGAGCTTTCTATCTTTTGATACACAACATCTACGTGCATTGATAGCTATTCTACGCTCTTAGCATGCAGACACCAGATGTTCTACATGCCTTGCTTTTGCTCTAAGGGAGTAGAATCTAGGCTTGAATAATCTAATGAGTTTTAGACTTTTTCAGCGTGCATAGTTCATAGTACTACGAGCTTAGATCATAGTTCAATCTATGTAGAGGATGGTTTACGTGGTTTGCTTAACTTTTCCAAGTGTTTTGTAAATCATCAAAACTCAAAAGGATTTCGCATCTTGACCATAAATGACACAACACACTATTTTTTAATTAGTCCAAATTACATACAAAATTAGAAGCACAACAAAAACATATAGATTCAGAAAACACAGCCTATGTGTCTGGAATGACATCCAACTCTCCTGAATGCTAAGCCAAATAATGCAATCACAGAACATCGATGGATGGCTGGTCACTTAGGATATCATATATAGCTCAAGCTGATGAAAGGAATGAAGGAGAATCAACTGAAGAGGAAGATAGATAGATTTGGAGTGAAAATAAGTGGTGAAAAATGACGAAGAAGTCGGGTGGGAGGGGTGTTTATACGAACTTGCATTGAAACACACTATTTCACTTGATAACAAAGGCTAACGTACATTACTCTAGACTTAAAGTACATTACAGGACCTTACCATACATTACCACCACCTTACGTATGTTTTTAGAGTAAAAAATGAATCCAATATCTTATATTTTGAAAATTGGATGATTAATGTATGTTATAAAGTAGCTAATGTACGTTATCCTTGACTAACGTACATTACCAACAGGGTAGCGTGTTAACCACATTTTCAGATAATGTACATTATCTGGACTGCTAAAGTACGTTAGCTACCTTCCAACCCATATATTTGATGTTTCTCACTTACATGCTTGTGTCGGAGCATCCTCGGGGTTCAGCGACACCTAAACCCTTGAAAATACATTCATTAGCCACCATCAAACATATAATCATCATATCAAACACTGAAGGATCAAATTGAAAAGAAATGAGGTTCAATCAAAATTGAACGAGGTTCTATAGAAGATGTTATTGGAATATGGCGAGGTGTTACAGGGATGGAGTCCTTCAACAATAAACCAATGCATATTCTCTTTTGTGCATTAAGAAAGACACATTTCAACAAGGTGCAACAATGCCAAATAGGCCATGACATTTGGAGGACATTTGAGATCACATATGAAAGCACATCTCAAGTGAAGAACGACAAGGTGTCTCTCTTGCTGTGTAAGTATGAACTGTTCAAGATGAAGGAATGTGAAGCTATCTGAGAAATGTTTGATAGGCTCAATGATATAGTGAATGAGTGAAGGCTCTTGGGAAGGCCTACACTAATTCAAAACATGAGAGGAAGATTTTGAGATTACTTCCTAAATCATGGGCACATATTAAGAATGCCATACAAGAAGCCAATAATCTATCCACTATTCTACTTGAGGAATTACTTGGCTTATTGCTCACACATTAAATAAGCATGAAAGAGGAAGAAGATGACGAGGTAAGGCATGATAAGAAGAAAGGTATTGCTCTCAAATCCTCAAAATTGATTGAAGAATCGAATGAAGAAAAAGAAGAAAGTGAGGATGAGAAGATGCCTATGTATGCCAACATGATTCAAGAATTTCTTGAGAACAAGGGAAGAAGAAAAAGATCAAACACCAAAGGAGGAATTGGAGAAGGATTCAAAGAAAGACGCTTCTATCATTTGTTACAAGTGTAACAAACTGAGCCATATTAAGCAAGATTGCATACTATTAAAGAACACTTCCAAATATTTTAAGAAGAAGGGCAAGGTAATGAAAGCAACTTGGATTGATAGTGACTCAAGCTCAGATGATGAAGTTGAGGTGGAAAAAATGGCAAACTTGTGTCTCATGACAATTGAGGATGAAGAAGGAAGCGACAATGAGGTAAACATAAGCTACGCTTTTGATGAGTTGTTTGATGCTTTCAATGAATTGCATGATGAGTTTCAAAATCTTGGTGATAAATATGTTTCTTTGGAAAAAAGAATGTGTTAATGGGCTTAATGCCAATACCAATGTCTTGAATAAAGAAAAATAGTCTTTGAAAAATGAAAAAAATTACTTTGATTAATAATAATTTGTTGTTGAAAAAGGAAGTTGATATGTTTTCAAAAATTGCCCTTAAACTCACAAATGACAAACAAAACTTAGAGAAACTTCTTGGTTCTGAAAGAAAATCATTGTCCAAGCATGGTTTGGGCTATAGTGCTTGTTCTTCTAAAAAGAACCACACAACTGTTTTTGTAAAAAAAGACACTTCTTTGAATAGTACTTGAAAATTTGGTGATAGATATTACCATATTGCATCTACTTGTCATTTGAGGTTACATAGGAACTTTGGGATAAAAAAAAACTAGGTTCCAAAGGGAACAATCTTGCCCAACATAGTTAAGACTAAACAAGAAGGACCCAAGAAAATTTCGGTACCAAAGTCAAAGGTTTGATATGTCTTTGTAGGTGTGCTTGAGAGCTAAATCGAAGAAAAATGTGTGGTATTTGGATAGTTGTTGCTCTCACCATATGACTGGAGATGAATCAAAGTTCACTCGACTTGTACCAAGGAATGGTGGTTATGTAACATTTGGTGACAATGCAAGAGATAAGATTGTTGGTGAAGGTAAGGTTGGTAAGGAACCAAACCCCACTATTGATAATGTGTTGCTTGTTAGTAGTTTGAAGCATAATTTGTTGAGCATTAATCAATTTTGTGATAAAAATTGCAAGGTTGTGTTTGAGTCTCACAGATGTATTGTTCAAGATGTTGATTGTAATGTATCGTTTGTTGGTAATAGGCATGAGAATATTTATATTTTGACTTTTTGGATTCCAATGCCTTTAATTAAAAATGCTTTATGGTTGTGAATGATGCTACTTGGTTATGGCATAGAAGATTAGCTCATGCTAGCATGTATACTATTTCAAAACTTTACAAAAAGGATTTAGTCAAAGGTTTGCCAAAACTCAAGTTTGAAAATGATTTGATTTGTGATGCATGTGTTAAAGGAAAACATTCAAAATCATCTTTTCATGGAAAAAACATGATTTCAACATCAAGACTACTAGAATTATTGCATATGGACTTTTTTGGTCACACTAGTACTTTGAGTCTTGGTGGAAAGCAATATTGTTTTGTCATTGTTGATGATTTTTCAAGGTTTACATGGTTTTCTTTCTTGCACAAAAAAATGAGGCTTTTCATGCATTTGCATCATATAACAAGAGAGTCCAAAATGAGAAAGGTTATTCTATTTCCAGTATTAGAAGTGATAAAGGGAGTGAGTTTACATGTGAGTCATTTGAGTCTTATTGTGAGGAATATGGACTAAATCATAATTTTTTTGCTCCAACGATCCCTCAACAAAATGGTGTTGTTGAAAGAAAAAATAGGACTAAGAAATGGCTAGGGCCATGCTTAATGACAATGAACTCCCTAAATATTTTTGGGCTGAAGTGGTCAATATTGCTTGCTATATAGTGAATATGGTACATATTTGATCCATACACAAAAAGACTTCTTATGAGTTGTGGAAAGGTTGGAAGCCCAACATATCATACTTTCATGCATTTGGATGCAAGTGTTTCATTCACAACGATGGAAAAAAAGGCCATAGGAAAGTTTGATGCAAAATCCGATGAGGGCATTTTCCTTGGATAGTCATCCCATAGTATGGCATTTAGAGTCTTTAATAAAAGTCTAGAAAAGGTTGAGGAATCTTTACATGCCATTTTTAATGAAACTAATCATTGTGTGCCTAGAGATGATGATGATGTGATCATAGGTATTGGTGACAAACTTGAAGATCCTAACATCATTGAAAAGGATGGTGATGAACGCTCAATTATACATATTTGTATTGTCGAATTCCTATCATTTTGGTTATAATTGAGATGTTTTCATAGGTTCTGGTATTTTATTGGTTCATATTTTGTTTTTCAGGTCATGTGATGGTGTCTTGATAGAATTGAATGAAAGCAAGCCAAAACGTGACTCGTGGCATACCCAACCATACCCATACTAGTGAACCAGTTACGACCACGTTAGGCGTATGTCCAAGTATACGAGAAATCACCTAAGAATCCATAGAGATTTTAGGTCGAATGGTTTGAGTCTAAGCGTTGCATAAGAAATATTTATGACATGCTACCATATAGTATTCTCGTGAATGGATCAATCCAAATACACTGTTCACTAACATTTATCTATGTACTCTAATCGATATCTCATATCCTATGATCCGTAAAACAGGATCATCTCAGAAGGTACATATTAGTCTTCATTCATTGCCATTCCCATGACAATGATTGACTAGGAATATTTAGAATAGTATTTTTTTATGGATTAAGATTTTACTATCCAAATCATATGATAATTTCATCCAATTAAATATTCACAGAAATAAGAAACAGGATGAAAAATGCCTCATACATATATATCAAATATAAAGGGGTTCGAATACAATGTGCTTGGGGCTAGGGC
>CAODLS011342151.1:0-13478 GCA_948243855.1 Flueggea neowawraea | reverse complement strand
GATAACCAGCTCTTCCGAGAAGATCTACCATGCAAGAATAATGCTCAAGTGTTGGCTTTATGCCATAATCGCTGCTCATGCTATCAAAATATTTCCATCCCTCATCAACTAAACCTGAGTTTTTGCAACCAGAGAGCAGGGTGGTGAAAGTTATAGCGTCTGGAGTGACGCCTGCTCCTTGCATTTCACCGAAAAGTGAGAATGCCTCTTTCGCAAAGCCATTGATAGAGAAACACATGATCATACAATTCCAAGAGGCTAAACTTTTGTTCTGTGCATTCCTGAAAATATTATAGGCACTCATTACGTCACCCGACTTAGTGTACATGTCATTAGTGCTGTCACAATATATACATCTTCGATAAAGTGATTTTTTGTTCTCAGGCGGTGAATTTCTTTACCTTTCTGTAACAGAGATAAGCCTCCACAAGTTCTAGGTAAGCTGGATATGGTGGTAAAGTTAGGCTTTAAACCTTCTCGTTGCATCTGGACAAAAAGATCAAAGGATTGCCTATAGTTACCATTCCGTGAACTACCTGATATAAGAGCAGTCCAAGAAATCACATTCGGAGACAATCCTGAACGCTTCATATCATCAATCACATTTAAAGCTTCCTTAATTTTCCCCCACATTGAATACCCAGAAATCAGGCTATTCCATGTAACCAAGTCTGGTTTTGTTCCTTCGTCTTCCATAAGACGCAAAAGTCTTTTAGCATCATCGAAAAGGCCCTTGAAAGAATACCCTGTTATTAATGAATTCCAACTGATGATATTCCTGCTCCCCATATTATAAATACGGCCCGAGAACTGGTTAAACAGTCATTTTTCACATACATGTCTAACAATGAGTTTCCAACATACACATCATAGAAAAACTGATTTCTCAGAGCACATCCATGAATTTCTTTTCCGAAATTCAAGAGCTTCAGTTCAGTTACAGCTTGAAGGATGTTAGTGACGGAGCTAGAATTTGGTCTAAAACCCGCCACTTGCATTTGGCGGAAAATCATGACTACTTCTTCATAGAAGCCATGAATAGCATGACCAGATAATAGGCAGTTCCAGCTCATTATATCTGGTTTTACACATGATGATTCCATCTCGTGAAAAAGATCCCAAGCATCATTCAAGTAACCAAGTGCACTATAGCTTGAAATCATAGAATTCCTAGAATCCAAGCTACGATCTTGGATTGAATCAAACACTGTTCTGGCCTAATTTTAATTTGTCATTCCTAGAATACATAGTGACTAATGAATTGCATATCGACAAATTAGACTCCAATGCATGTTTCAAAACATACCCGTGAATCTGCTTTCCCTCGTTGAGAGCTCCCTCTATTCCGCAAGCTTGAACCATCCTCAAAATCACATTGTTATTGGCTTTGCATTGAAAAATTGCATTGCTCTAAACAGTTATATAGCCTTATCCCGTCTCTCATTCCTCAAGTTGAGTGCGATTGCTTCATTCCAAGAAAGATCATCTCCTTCCCGCATTTCACAAAACACTTGATTAGCAGTTTCTATATCCCAACAACTCGCATAAAAATTCATCAATGCACAATTCACATGTATATCCAATTCAAAGCCCCTCTTGATCAAACTAGCATGTAATTCCAATCCCAGCCGAGAATCCTCCATTCTGTTGCACATTTTCAGGACTAATGTGATCACTCTACTATCGAACACCACTCCTCTGTAATGTAACCCTCTGAAAACCTCAAGAACTTCTCTTGAATCCCCACCAAAACTCTCAAATTCCTCCAAAAAATCACTCCACATTGCTTAGTTTCTTGAAAGTTATACAAAGAAAACCACTGCAGCAGACCTAAAGTCACCAAATTCCAGGTAAGAAGTGATCAAATTCTCAGCCACTAAATTCGAATTGCAAGTTTTTATCATTTGGGCATGCATTTTATTGACTGAATTCAAAGTCTTCACATGTAAAGACTGAAACTTTGGCGAGTTTGGTGGTGAAGGTGGGAGTGGAGATGTAGGAGTGGCAGCTTCAGGAGAGGTTGACATGGAGGGAGCAAAGGAGAGTGAAGTGGTTGAATGGTTTCTGGGTTTCGTTTTGTGGGTAGGTGTGTTTTGAAGGGGAAAGAGACTATGGAGATTCTCGGTGGGAGCCAGTTTGGCCATGGGGATTCGGTGGAGAAGCTTAAGAGATGAAGTGAAGGTAGTTGAAGTGAGGATTTATGGTAGTTATTAACGGAATGCTGGGAAGGTTTCATTGTGTGTTGTAAAAGGAACTAGAAAGAAGTACCGAGATTCTTGATTTCATAGATAAGGTCTACCTTCTTGACATTTGTTTAGTGGAGCCCTCCCATGACAGTTCAAAACAAAATTAGAGAAAAAGGGCAAATACACAAGTTTAACTAGCCATGGTCTTGCTCCTTTGCAAGTTTCTCTCTTGTTAGCCTAACAAGTCTTCCCTGCATTAAATTCGTGCTCTGGAATGCTACCGACCCCTTTGTTTGCTTTTGTTATATCTTGTCTTGTTTGGATTACCAAATAAACTTCTTGTCCTAACTCAGTGTCTCAACCAATCTTTATTATTTTTACTTTATTCTTTTCTTTCTATTTCAAGAATCTTAACTACGTAAGTGGGTAACATTGGTGCAACATGGAAGACAATGAGGATATGGCAGAGAGATGTAGTAGGCTAGATATTAGGGATGACAATGAGTCTGGGGGTTTGGAGTTTGGTGAGGAGGAGGGTGATGGAGGAGAGGAATGGTTGCAGATGAAATCTGATTTGTGCTTGGTGGGAAGGTTCTTAACTGATAAACTCCTGAAGCCGACTTTTGTTATTGATCCACTGAGCAAACTGTGGCATCCAGTTATGGGGGTTCACATTGAGGCTTTAGGTCCAAATCGGTTTCTATTTCAGTTTTTCCATGAGTTAGATTTGAGAAGGGTCATTGAGGGAGCTCCATGGACTTTTGACAAACATCTGCTATTATGGAAGAAATTGAGTAAGGCGGATGATCCGATGAGGGTGGAGTTGAATAGCTCTCCTTTATGGGTCCAACTACACAATGTCCCAGTTGGGTTTGTTTCCGATAGGGTTGTTGTGATATTGGTAACTATATTGGGAAGTATGTTGCTTCTAACCCGAAGAATTTTGAGGGAGGCTGGCGAAGATATATTCAAGTAAGGGTCAATCTGGATGTTCGAAAGCAGTTGGCAAAGAAGACTAAAGTTCAGAAGAGTGGAGGGGAATGGTATTGGATATTGTTCAAGTATGCGAGGCTAACCAGTTTCTGCTATATATGTGGGCGGTTAGGCCACAGTGAGAGATTTTGCGAGTTAGTGTATGAAAACCTTGAAACTAAAAGGAGTTACGATTCTAGTCTAAGAGCAGAGGTCGATCCAATGTCGATTGCTGGCCAGAATAGATTTCTAAGGAATGCAAGAGGTGAGTTGTTTTCTTCAACCCAGGCGGTGGAACGTGAACGGGAGTCGTCTGATAGGCAAATGGAGGGGACTGAGGGGAGTGGAGAGGCTACAGTGATGGCTGGGCAGCTAGGGAACTTGGGGAAGGGTGATGTGCTGTCTGCATTTAATGCTTCAGTCATGGGGAAGGAAGCAAGTAATGATGATGTTGGCCAAGTTGATAGTCATATGAGTTTCCCGCCAACTGTGGATACGCTGGATACTAACAGTAAAGGTGGGCTTGAAGCAAATGAAACAAAGAGGAGAAGCGTGGAAGGCTTGGTGATGGGCTTACCAGAGATGGAAAATGGGCTAAGGGGGCGACTTATGTATGAGAAGGAGAAATTTGAGTCTAGAATGTCAGAGCGGGCTGAGACAAAAAAGGGCCCAAGGCGGGTTCTGGTGGAGAAGGCCAGGCCCGCCGAACGTAATGAGTTATGTATTTTGGAACTGTCGTGGGCTGGGCAACCCACACACAGTTCAAATGTTAATGGACTTAGTCCATTCTAAAAAGCCTAGGTGTATTTTCTTACTAGAACTAAAGTTTGTGGGGAACGAGTGGAGTGGCTTAAACGAAGATTGGGCTTAGTGGGGACGTTGTGGGTTGAGCCCATTAACAAGGGAGGCGGACTTGCTCTGTTATGGGGACCTGAGATTGAGGTTAGGTTGGGAAGTTTTTCAAGAAATTTTATCGATGTTGAGGTGAAGCATGAGAAAGGGTCGTGGCGGTTAAACGGGTTTTATGGTTGCCCAGAGAGATCCAGACGCCAAGAGTCTTGGAGTATGCTGCGGAGTCTTACTGCAAGTTCCGATATGCCGTGGGTTTACGGAGGCGATTTCAAGGATATGTTCTTTCATCAAGAGAAGAGGGGTGGAGTTCCTCAACCTAATTGGCTCCTATAGGGATTCAGGGAGGTAGTTAGAGAGGGTGGGTTGTTTGATCTGGGTATGGTGGGGTATGAATTTACTTGGGAAAGGGGTCGTAGATCTGAGTTGTGGGTGGAAGAGAGACTAGATCGGGTCTTGTCTAATGAGCGATGGAGGAAAATTTTTTGATTGGCGAGGGTGGTGAATATTGATTGTACCAGTTCAGATCATACGACTTTACTCTTGGAGTTGACCCCAAAGGTGGGAGGTGGAAGAAGAAAATACTTTGGGTTTGAAAATGCCTGGACTTTAGAGAGGGGTCATGCTGATGAGGTGAGAAGGTTTTGGAGTGGCTCGGAAGGGCAACAACTGGGTGCTAAGCTGGTGGGTTGTCCTGAAGCTATAGGGGATTGGGGTAGGAGAATTTCGTCTGGCTTCAATTATAGAATTAATTGTTTGAAGCAAGAGACGAGGAAGCTGAGGAATGCCAGGAGTCCTAATATAAGTAGGTATGGAAGGATTTTTTCACTGTTATGAAACAACGAGAGGTGTATTGGAAACAACGGGTAAATACTCACTGGTTGAGAGATGGGGGCCGAAACTCAAAGTTTTTCCATGCAGTGGCGTCAATGAGGAGACGACAAAACTATTTTGATAGGTTGCTGGATGATAATGGCGTTTGGAGGGACTGGGATAATGACATTCAGGGTGTGATTGTGCATTATTTCTGTGACTTATTTCAGACCTCAGGATTTGGTGCTGATGCAGTCTTGAATTGTGTGGAGTGTAGTCTATTTGAGGAGCAGAAGGTGCTTTTGGAGGGACCTTTTTCTTACCAGGATGTTAGAGATACTGTGTTTAGTATGAATCCGAATACAGCCTGGGGGCCTGATGGTTTGAATCCTGGGTTTTTTCAGAAGTATTGGGATTTAATAGGTAGGGAGGTGGTTGACTATTGTCTGAAGATTGTGGAGTCAGGGGTTATTCCGGATGAGTTGGGATTGACGACGATCACGTTAATCCCGAAGGTTGAAAATGTGAGCAGAATGTCGGATCTTAGACTAATCTCTCTGTGTCAGGTTCTATACAAGATAATTGTGATGATGTTGGTGGGTTGTATGGAGTTGGTGTTGGGTTCATTAATCTCTGAATCCCAAAGTGCGTTTATTCCGGGAAGACTGATCAGTGATAATGTTGTCGTTGCGTTTGAAGTTTAGCATTTTCTCAAGACCAAAACGACGGGTAAGACAGGATGGGCAGCAATGAAAATCGATATGAGTACAGCCTATGACCGGGTGGAGTGGGACTATCTTAGGAGGATGCTAACTAAAATGGGGTTTAGTGAGAAATGGGTAGCGTTATTAATGAGGTGTGTGTCCTCGGCAAAGTTTTGGGTTAACACAAAGGATGGGCTGTTAAGGCCGATCATTCCTAGTAGGGGTTGCGTCAGGGCTATCGTCTTTCCCCATATTTGTTCTTATTGTGTGCTGAGGGAGTATCCACCTTGATCAAGAGAAGAGAAAGAGATGGCTTGATACATGGGTGTCGGATTGCGAGGTCAGCGTCGACCATTACCCATTTGTTTTTTGTTGACGATAGTTGCTTGTTTTCTCAGGCCTCTAGTTGTGAAGCAGTAGTCATTAAGGATGTGTTGAAGGTGTATGAAAGGGCGTCCGTGCAACTGATTAATTGTCAGAAGTCAATAGTTAAGTTCAACAGGAACTGTCATGGCAGTATTAAGACCGAGGTGGCGAGTGTGATTGGAGTTAGAGAGGTTGAATGCTTCGATAAGTATCTTGGTTTGCCAGCGAAGGGTGGGAGAAATAAGAGGGATGTGTTTGCGTATGTCAAAGAAAGGGTATGGAAGGCGGTCAGGGGCTGGAGTGGTAAACTTCTCTCTAAGGTAGGTAAGGATGTTCTTATTAGAAGTGTCGGCTTGGCAATACCTAGTTACGTTTTGGGAACTTTTCTTTTGCCAAAGAGTGTGTGTGATGAAGTTGAGAAATTCTTAATGGTTTTTGGTGGGAGTCCCGGGAGGGGAAGGGTATTCGATGGATGAATTGGTCTCGATTGTGCTTGCCGAAGAGCCAGGGTGGTTATGAGTTCAGGAGACTGTGGGAGTTAAACTTCGCTTTCATTGGGAAACTTACGTGGCGGGTAGTTTCTAACCGTCACAGGTTTGTTGCTAGAATATTAAAGGCGAAGTATTTCCTAAACTCTGATTTTTTCGAAGCTAAGCTGGGACATAGACCTAGTTTTATTTGGATAGGCATGCTTGAAATTCAATAGTTGATCAGGAGGCGCTGCAGATGGAAAGTAGGTGATGGGAGTATGGTGATTACTGGAAGAGATGCTTGGCTAGGGGATGATAATAACCCTTTTGTACAGACAATGCTTCCAGACCACATTAAAGAAGCTTCAGTGGCTTCACTCATCGTGGAGGGAAACTGGGATGTCCGAAAGGTGATATAGTCCTTTAATGAGAGGGACCGTCAACTGATCCTCAAAATTTCGTTGTCTCTAAGAGGGGTTATTGATAAATTAATTTGGAAAGAGGACAGTAAGGGTTGCTACTCCGTCAAATCGACCTATAGAGTGCTAGTGGGCGAATTTGCTACTACGAATGAAGAGAGGAGGCTAATGTGGAAGAGGTTGTGGGGTCTAAACATGGCTGGGAACATTAAGAATGTCATGTGGCGTGCTATTAACAATGTTTTGCTCACTAAGGTACGCCTTGTCGAGAAGAATGTTAATGTTTGCACTGTTTGTGATGTATGTGGTTGGGCTATTTAGTCAACCATCCATTGTTTGAGAGATTGCATGTACGCTAGATTATTGTGGTTGATGTCGGGTTTAAACATTAACGACTTTTTTGGTTTGATGTTTGCGGATTGGGTTGTTGTGGTTGTGAGGAGGTTGTCTCGGGATGAGTTCGATTGGTTCTGTTGGTTGTGTTGGACCTTGTGGAAGCATAGGAATGATGTGGTTTGGAGAGCCAAATTTAAGAATCCGGATACTCTGGTTCAAATTGCACGACTTAGAATAGAGTAATGGAACAAAGCAAGAAGTGGTGATCTATATGAAGAGGTGTAGGAGAATGGTGCAGGTGCTGGTAGTGTTTCGGGTTGGTGCCCTCCTTCACCAAACCAGCTAAAGGTGAACACAGACGTGTCTTACTTGGAGAATGAGAAGGTGACTGGTATGTATGGAGTGGTTAGGAGTGCTGATGGGGTGGTTGTTGCAGTTCTTACCAAGTGTTTGTCGTTTTGGATGGAGCCAAAAATTGCAGAGGCTTTTTTGCATTCGGGAGGTGCTGAGCTGGGTTAAGGAGCTGGAAGTGAGCAATATTGTTATTGCTTTGGATGCCTTGGTGGCTATCAATGCGATTAACAATGCTGAGGAGGATCACTCGTACTTTGGTGTTATGTTTCGGATTGTAGATTGTTGTTATCTAGCCTAAATTCTGTTACTATTATTTATGAGTAGAGGAATTCTAATTTTCTTGCCCCATAACTTAGCTAGAGAGGCGATTAAGCTTCCTGATTATCGAGTTTGGGGTGGGCCTTTTGATTTTTTTCTCTGTCCTCTGCTGTAATGTTTGCTGATCTTCATTGAATTATATGAAATTATTCCAGTTCAAAAAAAAAAACTAGTCAAATTCAGGAAGCTGAGAGCGAAAATGGAAAAGGTGTATCCTAGCATAAGCGTGGATTTGTTCAGGTTGCGAGCTAAGTGGAAATGTTCTTTTTCCCATAGCAATAGAGTACGAGGGATCTGATGGACCAACCATGAATATAATATAACAGGTAATGATCCAAAAGTAGGATTAATTATGTTGGTGGTCTTTTAGGGCGAGAGGAGTAGTCTGCAATCACATTGTGATGCTCTTTTATATGCTTAACCTCAAACTTATACTTGCTAAATCAATCTTAATATTGGCCATCTAGAATCTTTTTATTTTTGAATTTAAGAATATTTGAAAAAGATGAATTATTCATATCAACCAAAAATTTGTAGTCAATTAAATAGAATTCAAATTTCTTGATTCCATTTTTTACAACCAAAATTTCTTTGTAAACCTGGTAATAATACTTTTCAGCGTCGGAGAACTGTCGACTTGTATGCCTACAGTATTCACGTGATTCTTTGTCGTCTTCAAGGAAGACTGCATCCCAAAACTCATCACTAACATTTGTTTGCAGGATTCTGTTTCCTGAACTAAGAATTTTCAAAGGTGATAGTTTTAAGTAAAACTTCTTTAACTCTTGAACAACTGTTGTCTGTTTTGGACCCTAAGAAAGGCATTCTTCTTTAGTATTTTGGATAGTACACTGACACAATTAATTATGCTAAGAAAAGATTGTATATTTCTTCCGGTGAAAAAGTCCTATCAATTCATGTACAAAAGTGAGCTCATCCAGTCTATTCTATATATTTGGTGTTGCCTTATTAAAAGGGAATGTTATCTCCTTTGGTATGATACGAGTATAGTCTAAGTTAAAGTTGTTAAAGTCTGTTATCCTATTATATCAATTTTTCTTTATAGAAGTTGGTGGCCAATTTAATAAGACTACTATGTATACCTTTATAATTGTTGACCACCTATCCATATCAATTATTTTTGTAATGTTTGTCATGATGTAACTCTAAAGTTTATATAAGACTGTATATGTGAATAAAAATAGCAGACCAAGTTTCAAACACAAAACCCTGTGTCTTAAACTGCTATGGATTTCTAAAGTTTCCTTGCATCTTCTAAAATCCGATAAAAAAAAATGTTCTCCATTCGCGGAATACTGGTATTCAATCGATTTTTCATTAACGATGGAGATCCAAATTGGTTCAAGGATAGTTAAAAATACAGGTTCATAGTATTTGATTAAATCAACCGAACGTTTGTAAATGCGTTTAAAATACCGGATCGACAAAAACCTAGGCTTTGGTTTTCTATTTAGTTAAACCCAAATCGTTTTTCCTCTTTAAATTTTAATAATTGAATCAGTTTATGAGAAGTTTGTTGTTGAAGTGCAGCTGCAAATGGAAGCTCGAATTGATATCTATCGATGGGCACAAACAACTAAAAGGCCCTAACACGAGAAATTACAGTCTACAACAAACAATTCCTACTCAAAAACGTCTAGACATGAAGTGTAAAACTACTGAAACAAGTTTGTAGTGTGACAGTATTGAGGTTATTTCCAACGCGAAGAAAGGAACTGAAGTTTGATTCTTAGTAGGAGCAGATATAAAAATAAACTGTATGCAAAATTCTGTAGCATTCTAGTTGGTTTTACCTATTCATACAGTAATGATATCTTCGTCTTCCTTGTCCATTCTGAGATGGTCTAGAGAGAGCTTGTCTAAGCAAGATAAAAGCTTGTTCCTCCCCACTCAAGGACCCCCATCCTGTCTCAATTGGAAAGATAAGCTCACCAGATGAGGCAGAAAGGAAGCCCTTGAGGGGGAGTGCACAAACATTGCCTTGAATGCATATAACTTTCTTGCTCTGGTGCTTGAGTGCGGGCATAAGACTTTATAGGCCTCATTTCATTCTACCCCTTTTTTTTATGAACAATAACGAGTGTATGCGTATAACAGAGAAAAAACAGACCAATAGTGGGGTGACGAGAGTCTCCACAGATGCTGCACCTACATAAGAGTGGCACAGCTAGATCCTTCTGATTTATATGTATGTGCTCAAACCTCAAAATCAACCTGAACAATCCACTTCCACAAATGAACAAATTCCAGGTACCTTAATCCATGCAAGTATCTAGATTAAGAAACAAACTCACGTTCCCATAAAAGAAAAATAAATGTAAACACATCTATATGATCCAATTTATAATTCAAAAACCGAACTTATAGAAGTATAAAAACACCCAAATTTTTGATATTTCATTGAATATCTGCCATATCAATTGATAAGTTAAAGCCTAGGAAATCCTTTTCCACTAAAAGATAAAGCCTAGACAAGACTCCTTTTTTGTGCTTTCTATTTGTTCCAAAATTTTGAACCTGTTTTAATCTTAATGAGACAGCTAATTTCCTCATCAGATTGTTGGACTCAGCATATAGCAAGTGCAGCTGACTATAACTCAGATGGAACTTTCACAAAAGGAGCCTTATAAAACAGGAAAAGAAGATGGAAGTTCAATGAGCACCCGTTTTTCCTTAGAAAGTATGAACATCTGCTTCACTTGTTAGCCAAATGCTGCATGAAACGTCAGTTTGCGGTTTGCCGCATCACATTGTCACAACCTACCCCTTCAAAGTCGAAACTTATTGAAAAAAGACTCTAGAAAAGTTAAAACATTGGCAATGTTAGGTAATGTAAAGATAAACAAGTCATTATGTTTAAGCATGTTAAATAGAGCCACTCACCTTAATTTTTTCCTGTTTGGTACAATGATAAAAAGTGGAGTATTTCACCTGTATGCATTTGGGCCACCAATAACAGAACTGATCTGCTCTCTAGATAGCACGGCAACTGTTACAAATAATTTTTGATAGAATGAATTTGAGATTCTTAAGTTCCTTTTTTTTTCTATATAAAAGGCCACTAAAAAAGTCCATGAAAATAACTCCGAGAAATTTCCAAACAAATGAAACGATCTAGTGCTATTAGCATAGGTGCGCACAGAAATCAAGAAACGATATGACGCTGAAATTTTGATTTTCTTCATGTAATTTGGCAAGGGAATATGGAAACAAACAATAAATTGAGGAAAGAAAATGAACAGACATCAAATTGTGTATAGATCGGAAATGTTGTTTTGACAGGAAAAGAAAAGGAGGAAATTTCAGCATACCCTGAAAGGACTAGAAGAATCTACCACCTATTTTCTTCTGTCCTTGACCCAGAATCTAGCAAAAGTTACCGAGAAACAAATTACTAACCCCAACATCAACTAGGCTTGACAACAATGTGAAAGAAAAATTCATGTATAAAATAACTGAGTCAGGAATATAATGTATAAATGTTCAAGATCAATTTCTAGCAGGCAGGAACGGTAATATTACCGTCATGCAATTCACATAGCAAGACCAGGGACAATCTTCATGAAACAATCACAACCATTGCCCTTTTGCCATTTCACAGAAGATTTCAACAGGTCACCAGCATTGTAATGAACTTCAAATGTAGATCAAAGTTTTTGCACAATCTTTTGATAATAACAATATATTACACTAAAGATTTCACAATGTAATAAGAATATAAGATGATTAATAAAGATATAAGTTGAATATGATTTTTAAGGAACAGTACTGCGATGTTTTCTTGAGTCTTGTGTAAGCTCAGCTAACATATTTCCTAAATCCTCAATATGAGAAAACTTGCAATCAGTACACGACAGTGTGTTTGCAGGGTCTTACAATAAACAGAATCTGGTGCAGTAATTGATGTCATTCTTCACTGAAGAAAATCAAACTTCATGGCGACCAAGCTGAGGATGACAGCCACTTAATGAAGTAACCACCAGAGCGTTCATATGCAGCAAAAATTTGCATAACATCTACCACTTCTCTCTTGGCCGTCCATCAGAAAAAACAGGCACAAGCACCTTGTCTTCATTCTTCTTCAAATTACCTCTTCTATTGATTTTGCTCATGTGAATCTTCACAGATCCATCATCGTCATCAAAATCAGGAGGTGTCTCATCATCTTCATCACTCCAATCATCTTCATCGTCCTCCTCATCATCAAGGTCATCACCAGTCATGTAACTATCAAAATCTGACCAATCTTCACCCTCCTCGCCACTTCCCTCTTCTCTTTCGCTGGTTGCATCTTCTCCATCAGCATCCTTCTTAGGGGCACCACGCCCACGAAATCTAGGAACTGCAACAAGGGAACGTATTTTCTCTTTGATCAACAGCAACCTATCCTTGTCTATCAACTGAGAATCGCGATATGCTTCCCTGAGGAAAACTGAATCCCTGTCCCCTTTCAAAGACACATAAAACATATCAGGGTGTCTTATTAGCATCCCTCTCAGCTGCTGAGAGAATCTAAACTCTTCCCGAAAATGAGTAAGGTGATCCACAAGAGTTCTCTTCTCAACTGTAAGACTCAAAATCTCATGAACAATCCCACAGGCATGTTTTTCCTTCTCTGGAGTGCCTGGTCTTAAATGAGAAAAATCTGAATAAGGGGATATATAAGGCATGTCCCTAAACTGACAAATTCTTCTCATTTCACCCATTGAAAGCTGCAGCCCCTTTGGCAGCTTCACTCTATTGAACTTTAACGGTCTATCAATAATCAAATCTTTCTCTTCTAACTCATTAGCTCGATTTTCCTCCTCAGATAATTCAGCTGCAGATACAGCAAGCTCAGGATCCCAATAAGTTAATTCTAAGGCAGGGCCTCTTCCTGTTGTAACCACTTTGAAATATTGCGGGTATCTATGACAAATTGTATCACGAAATTCTGATGGTAACCCAAGATCATTCTTCAAGTGAGCTATTTTCTCCAACAAGATTCGCTTCTCCAACGACATCATCAATAATTTCTTCAACTTAACAACCAACAAGTCCTCCATCTCATTCCTAATCTTCAACTCCTCAAGGTAAAGCCTTTCAGCCTCAGGTGTTAATTTGAACTGCAATGAATAAACGCCTTCTTCCACAATCTCAAAGACAGAAGGAAATTTCTTCAACAAAGCAATAAATCGACGCTGTTTCTTAATACCCAGTTCTCTTCTGAACCTACCCAATTGCCTAAGTTCCATAATTCTATCAGGTTGATTCACAAGAATCTTCCTTATCTTCAATACTAATTTAAGCTTCTTGTCTCTTTGAATCACGTTGTCAAAGGGAAGCTCTTTTCGTCTCTTCACAACAGCTCTTACTGGTTGAAAAGGGACATGGGTTTTTCTCAGGGTACTACCAAAGGAACCAATTTTCTCTTGAAAAAGCAAACTTTTGCCCCAGAAGTGTGACCGTCCTATTGTCGAATTGGATAAATGGGATTTAACTGACAAGTTGGGTTTCTCAAGAAAATTAGAGTTGTATGAGACGAAGAAAGGTAAAGAATTAAATGGTGAGGCATTGGTTGAGGACAGCAAAAATTTGAGTTCCATGTTGAAGTACTAGAAATGGATAAAGATTACAGTTGTAGTAATACGGGCAATCAAGTAACAGAATCTAACAGAGAATGGTAAGAGA
>CAODLS011342051.1:0-19070 GCA_948243855.1 Flueggea neowawraea | reverse complement strand
TAGAGTCATCAGTTATGGAGTACTTGCACTGACACATTGCTATCCACAATCTTAGGATTGAACACTTTGTTTTGAAACTCAAACAAATGCTTCTGAAAATTGACACTGAACATGATTTTGCATGATAGGGGCTTAGTTGCTGAAATATTTTGATGATATTTGATAATTATGCATTTCAACTGTTTGACTTATGCTGCATATTGGTAACGGTGGATTGCATATGGATATATTGATAAATTGAAAATATTGATAAATTGAAATCGATTGGGTAAATCATTTAGTAACATCAACAAATATATTTTTTAATAAAGTCCAATGGTAGTCTCATGTTTTTAGGACAAGTTTAAGTATTTCAACCCAACGGAATTGCACTCGTGTAGAGGATGCTTATTATATTAGTCCAAGGTAGTTCATCACTCTTCTTAAGAAGACATGAGTGGGTTCACAATTAACAGATAATCCTGTTCATCATTTTTAAAGATCGTCCTATTAGGAACAATATTTGGTTTACTTAATTTTGTTTGTCTTGGTTTGAATCTAATCTTTTTTTTTTAACCACGGGGACTCTCATATCTTTGTATAATACAAAAAGTGTGTTTTACCGTTTGGTATACCACCTCGATTGTAAATAAATAGAGATAGTCACATGTTTTTATTGAGTTATACTACATTGAATACCGTTAACTTAATGATGTTTATCTAAATTCTAAACTCATGACTTGAATAGTGTTTATTTTGTATATATTAAACTAAAATTTTGTATGTTTAACCATATTTTTCCCTTACATGTTTAAATATAATTTGTGTATTACATCCCTATAAATATTTGTTATATTATTTATTCTTCTAATATTAATTTCATATAAAATGTAATATTTTTACTATTTATCATTTAATTTTAAGAAATTAACTTTTAAACAAATATGCTATCGAATCTTATGTTGGCAATGTAATTTCAAAATGTTAAAATATGAAAATACTAAAAAAAAATTTAAACCTAGCTTTGACATTGATGAAATGCGTTTATGAATGTTACTATTCGATGCTTCTTGAAGTATATTAAAAATCAAGGAAATAAAAATCACGTTGTAGAATGTGGCATGTCGAGATATGAATTCAGAGTGACTAATGAATGATGTTGGACCTCATCTCAAAGTTATGGTTTCGGCAACCGGCACCACATCATCTTTTGCAATTCAGTTGTTGATTAGCAAATAAGTCCCACATGTTTAGTATTCATGCACTTCAAGGGAATAGGAAAACAACGATACTGTTTACTTTTGGTTTATTGAATAGTAGATGGCTTATATAGATCGTAGTTTGATAAAATTGGTAAATTATATTGTGAAAAAATTTGAGAGATTAATATGTCTTTTTGACAAAAAAGAAAAAAGAGTCTTTTTAATCCGATCAGATGAAATTCACCCAACCTCAATCCGAGTTGACTTGATATTATCCGATTTAACTAGGTTTGAGGTTGAGTTTGAGTAAAATTTGAAATCTAAAAATTGAGTTTGGATTAAGTGTGAGTTTCACATCCCTTGGCCCATAGTCGAACTTGAACCAAACAGTTTTAAGATTATAAATAACATAGATAGGCTCTATTCTATTGTAATTGTTATGTTTATTTATAATTAAATTCGTATTGTAACAAAAAAAAGTTATATTTGTATAGTGAAAAGAAATTTGACGTATGTATGGCAAAAAATAATTAAATTTATTATTGGGATGATAAATTTTTATTTTATCATTGCCACACGCCCGAACCTGACCCATTCTCATTCCTACATGTGATTACATTCAATTATTTGCATTTCGCAAATTCCTTTTTTACCAAAAAGTTGTTGGTTTAGTGTAAACATATTGCTTTTGACCGAATTTTACTTGTCAAAAGTTTGAATTTTAAATTTCAAGAAAATACTTATTGGGAGAAAAAAGAATTGGTGATTCTCGAATTCTCAAAAGTGGGTAACCACTTTTTGTAAATTAAAAAAAAAATCTTTCTTTATTATATATTCCTTTTCTCTTATGTAATATGCATACAAATTTTGTTGAATAAAATTGATGCTTAACTTAGTAGTTCCTTACCAAATGAAGCAAAACTTTTGATGAAACATTGCTAAATGGTGCACTATAAACAAAAACGGATGATAAAGAAATGCAGATATATGCAAGTTTTCTTCCAATATATATCAAATATTAGTCACTATATTATCATGTTGATGGTTACCAAACAACTAAGGAAACTATAGACTATAGTGAAATTTCCACATGTCATCAAAACATAGCTGATAGCTCTTATGTTGTTTGAATCATGTAGCAAGTGGTTTTAAGACAAACTTTGGATGGAGAAGTTTCGCAAGTCACTTGTATGATTGGAAGGCAATTATGAATTACTACGAAATTGGTGACATCTTACACTCTTTAAATTGCATAGAGTTAACTAGGTGGTTGTTGGTTTGGTTAGCGATACGGGGAAAGTATCTCATCGGTTGGACAACATTCTGCATCAAACTGAATATTGATTTAGCAATATCAGCAGAAACACCCTTATGATCGGTAAAACTCTCTTAGGGCTCATTTGATAACGTTAGTATTTAGCATCTTTTGTAATTAACATCTTTTTAAAAGATGTATTTTTCTTTCTATTTTTTTACTATACAATTATTATCAATTATTATAAAAATTACACAAATTACTCTTCTTACCAAACAAGTTCTTAAAAGGTTTATATCCGTTTTGAAAAATGAGTATATTTTGTGAATAGCATGTCACTACTCCTTATAATTTTATAAAAAAATATTATATTTTATTTAACTAACTTAATTTAAAATTTGAACTTACTCGATAATACTATTACTCACACTCATTGCTCAACTAATAAAAATTGATGAAAGTGAATAGTTTTTCTATATATAAATGGAGGCCCTATCGACTTCCATATATTTTTGTTAACTTTTATTAATGAAATATTAAATTGAGTAATGAGTGAGTAACAATTTTATTAGAATAAGTTCAAATTTTGAATTATGTTAGTTGAATAAAATATAATATTTTATAGAGGATTATAACAATTAGTATTAGACATGCACTTTAGTATTCACTTATGAGCATCACTAATAAATGCTCCTAACTTAGGAGCTGATATATTAATTAATAAAATATTAAAATTTTGTGATACAGTGTAAAGTGGGTTCAAATTTTGAAATATTAAAAAATTAAAGCGAGAATAAAAGATAATATAGTAGATAAAAGTTATATAGTGATCCCTTAAATATAAGCATCTTTAATATTTAATCTCATTTTAGAGTTGATGAGTCTGTCATATTAAAAATCTACTAACTCCTTACTCAACAAATCATTTCTCCCTAGTAGTTAATCTCTCACTATAGTCTAATATGGAACCCATAATAATTTCACTCATTATTTTACTTATTTATAACATCTAAATTATAATAAAATATTTATTTGACATAATAAATATATTGTGTAAGTTAATATTTGAGTTAAAAATATTATTTTAGGAATTATAGTATATAATATTTATTTTAAAAATTATTTAATTGAATATTTAAAAATAATAATTTTATTGAAATAAAAATTCAATGCTACGAGTTATTCTACTTATTCTTTCAACCAAAAATATATTTTGATATTTTTAATAATATATATAAAATAAAAAAATAAATTATTGAAAGTAAAAATTGATATTTTAGGATTATATAAAATAAAAAATTGAATTATTGAAAAATTAAATAAAAAATGTCTATTTATAATATTTTAGAAATTAAATAAAAATAAAAAATAAAAAAAAAAAGAAGAGAAAAGAAAAGGATAAAAAATAATTAAAAAAGGGAAAAAATAAAAAATGGTGTAAAAGAAGTGGGGAATATGAAATTTTCCATTTCCATGGTTGGAAAATTTCATATTCCCCTAATTGGGAAGGTTAGAGTTGGTGTCAGTACTAATCGGGGTACCAACTTGCATTAGTGTTGCCCTAATGCCTAACTTCATTTTGGGGTTGATAAGTCTGATACGTCAACAATTCATTAACTCCTCACTTAACAAACTATCTCTTCTTAATAGTTAATCTCTCATTATACTTTAGTATGAGACTCACAATCACTTCACTCATTATTTTATTTATTTATAACATCTTAATGATAATAAAAATATTTATTTGACATAAATATTTTGCGAGTTAATATTTGAGCTAAAAATATTATTTTAGGAATTATAGTATATAATATTTATTTTAATAATTATTTAATTAAATATTTAAAAATAATAATTTTAGTAAAATAAAATCTAATGGTTGATTGGATAAATATTTAAAAACAAAATTTAACTTGAAAATTAAAAATTAAGCATTGAAAATACAATTTTATTAATAGAAAATTATAATAATGTCTATTGGGATTTTGAGAGGATGATTGATTAAAATTTGAATCTATATTTTGTCAAAGAAAATAATCAAATTTGTTAGAGAAGAAAATTGTGAGAGGAGAATGAGAAGAGTAATCAAAGATTGTGAGAGGAAAATGAGAAGAATAAACATATTTATAAACAAAAAGTGAAAGAAAAAGAAAGAGAAACGTTGGAAAAAATAAAAAATGGGCTATGTGCACCTCGTTGGTTGTACACAGCCAACCGTGTGCACAGGAGCAACCTTCCCCATTCCCTTAATGGGGAAGGTTATTGTCACGACCTATTCCCGAGACTATGACCGGCGTACGAGGCGAACCGTCTATGAGAGTTCGACCCATCTCGTACAAACCTTATAGTACAAAATTTTTACCCCAAATCATAATTAGTTCAATAATAAAACCAAATAAAGGTTTGAACATCATTTGTTAAAACAAAACATATGTAATACAAATTGCGGAAGTTATTTCAAATTAAAACATTTGAAATGTCAGAAACAAAAACACATCCCACAGGAACCCGGTGTGGACCATCTAACAAATCATACAAATGGGTCCGGTCAAAAGGGCACTGACCGCAACATCAGAATCCCTCACTGAGCATCAAATGCTAAATATCATAGTCCATAAGAATCACCTACAAAATGATAATAAACAGGGACAAAACAAAGAAAAGGGGCCAAACCCTGTGAATGAGGGACAACACTCTAAATCGCCTCATACGTGCCTCACAAAGACTGTTTTGAAAACAGTTCAAAAATACCACATGTAGATAAAGCCAACATATATACATACATATACACGGTACATATAATAGCGATTCAAAACCATTTCGAAATCGTTTGCAACCAAAGCAAACAACATGCACAAAATAATTTTCTAAAATTAAGCAAAACCTTTTCCAGAGTATCTTCGAATTAAACTAGAGCTAAATGCTTTAAAACCCAAGCGAGATTCTTTCGAAAATATTTTGTCTTAACAAAGGTTTCAAAAACCAAAACTTCTTAAGATGAACCAGAACTTCCAAAATCCTTTTAAAAGTTGTTACCACTCGTTTCAAAAAAAAAAACAAAACTTAAAACCTTTGTAGCTTTTCTCAAAACTTCAGAATCAAAGCTTTGCCTCGTAGGCGTCATAATACTAATACTATTATTTTCAAAATCAAAACGTATTCCATATATATCAGAGTCAAAATCATATATTACGGATAAGGGACCATAAACATAGTGTGGTGAGATCCGAGTCACTCTACCACCGTGTAATGATTTGTGAACTCTGCCACTAATCTATAATCCAATAATGTGTTTGATCAGGACAACATGACTACCATCTGCCCCGATAGCTAGGCTAGAACATGCATTGGTATACCAAAGACTACGTACCCTGTAGCGTAAGCGTCCCGTCTCCAAAATATTTACATAATATTATTAAATCTAAAACATAACGGTCATGTGACCGAGCATATAAAAACCAAAGCAGATATATATAAGATATAGCTTATATATCAAAATCCAAAACAAAGTTACTAATTTCCCAATACCATTCCATAATTCAAATATATATATAATATATATTTGTCTTTCAGAAACAAAATATTTATTTCGAAATGACGTTCGAAAACTCGAACAAATACCGTTTATCAAAAACATATCAACATCCCTAAAATAGGGTTCATAAAACAAAGCATGCAAATCAGAATCAAAACAGAGAGAAAGGATATATACATACGTATATATCAGTTTCCAAAAACAAAGTGTGACTATTCATTCACCAATGTCAAATTATTAACTTGACCAATCCTTAGATTAGTCCAATTTCAGAATATGTGTGATACACATCAAAAACAAATATACGTTAAAGAGACACAACCTTTGTATATGAAGCTGACATCCATTCACCTGGATGCCGAGGTTCCAAACTTCGAAATACTGACCACCGATCGATAGTTGGTCATCTCAGGAACTGAAATGATCTGAAACAAAATATTCACAATAAATTAAACACGGTGATTGTGGAAAAACAGAACATGCATGAAATGCAAATGCAGACTCAACGCCATAGGCGTCAGAAATCCTATTCCAATCGAAATTCTATCGCTCATCGAAATTCAGACCTCAATGAAATATTACAACTCAGTCTCCAAAATATTTAGAAACTATATTTTTAACCTCAAACTTGCAAAATATCAAGTTTTGTCTCTATGGGAAAATTACCCCAAAAATTCATTTCTCAATTCAACCGATAGAAATCAGTTTCAAACACCTACGATGATCATAATCAACCTCAGGAACTCAAATCCATTATTGGTTTCTCAAAAACAATTCTAAATCATCATGAATCTAGATAAAACCGAATCAAACCCTAGCCCATTCAAAGCAACCTTAAATCTTCTGATTCAAAGCTTGATTCATGTTAATCTAACCTCCAATAATCATAAACAACCATTATCCAACAATCTCTCCAATAGAAACATCAAATCCGAACCCTAGAAGGAAATTCGGCCAAAAAGAGATTTCTGAGACTGATGCATGAAAATGATGATATAAGAGGAAAGGAATAACGATCTTACCTCATACAATCATCATCTAACAACCCCCGGTATCCATCTTAACTGAATCACTCATATCTGAAAAACCTAGGCCAAATCGTACCCAAATGAGATTCAGAGATTAGAAACATGAAACAGATGAAAAGAAGAGATTAGATGCGTAATCTTACCTCTAGAGATGTTAAGGAACGAAGAAGAGACCATGAGAGAGAGTATCAGAGGAGTTGAGAGTGACTTGGAATGGAAATGAGAAGGAATGACGAAAAAGTTGGGTGAGGTGTGCTTATAGAGGCAGATGGATTGAAATGCAACGTGTCACTGAATTAAAAGGCCAACGTACGTTATTCCTCATGACAACGTACGTTGTGACTCCTCTACGTGCATTGCACCGTGTACTGTGCACGTAGACATGGTCGGTTTTTAATCCAGAAATGTCGTATTTACAGAATCCATAATCGACATACGTTATACCCAACACAACGTACGTTGTGCCTGTTTTACGTGTGTTGATCCCTTTACAACGTACGTAGTCGGCATGAACATCTCTCGGATCTTTCCCAGATCATGATCTACGTGTGTGGCTCTTCCTACAATGCATATAGACGACTTATACCGACCCCAAATCAACCTGAATCACCTACAATGTGCATAGATGCTTCTCCTGTGCACGCAGATGGTCTCAAGCAAGCTCTATGCGCACAAAATGATGCCTCCAACATGTTCTTAACTTCAAATCATGAATACCATCACTCTTGGGAATTAACCACGCAAACTTTCATGGATAACACTCTTAAAACATTCTCAACACCTCCAAATATCAAAACATCACCTCAATCATTTGAGGTTCAAATTGGGATTGAACTAGGATTATTCAAATTCAAATGACGTTCCACCAAAGACGTTGTAGAAGTCGATCGGAATGCTACAGAGAACTGATCTGAACGGGAGGGTTATTACAATCACAAAACACGGCTTACTCAAGTAATCCATGCCTCGTTTCACTCGAGTAATGCCGAATGACTTACTTGAGTAATCCATGGTTCATCTCACTCGAGTAATAATCTAATGCTTACTCAAGTGATCCCTCTTAAAACCATATATCACTCACTCAACACTCCCACAACTTAGATCAGAACAGGACTGAACGGAAAGCTACAGAGAGTCCTATTAGAATCCGACGGGGTATTACAATAGGGATGTAATCCAAATATGGCAATCCAAGAGGGGGTGGATTTGATTTCTTGCTAAAAAATTAAACCTTTAAAAACCTTTTTCTGAATATTTTGTAAAACACAACAGTAGTTCAATCCAAAACTCAATCACACAAACTGGAAAATAAAGAGAGTAAGGGATAGAGAAACAAAGCCCCGATATATAGTGGTTCGGTCATCTTTGACCTACGTCCACTCCTCTAGCTTACTAGAGAATTTGAATCCACTAAAACTTCCTCACTTTCGGGTGGAGGGAAATCGTTACAATCTCTTATTTTCCATAATCACAAGAAACCTTTTACACACTTATTTTCAGGCCAAAACAAGAAAACCAACACTAGTTTCTAAGGCTCACTAGTAACCACTCTTTTTTTCAAGGCTTCAACAAGTAAACCTATACTACCTCAAAATTTAACACCAAAACTTGATAATAAGTCGATTCTCAAGTTGAAAACAATATCCTCACACCAACTTAGTAGCAAATCGCAATTCAAAAGCACAGTTGGAATGCAACAGCTCAAAAACACATGGAGAGAGAAAATCAAGAATCAAATTAGCAAGGGTTTGGCTCTCTCTAAAAAATTTTATGAGAATTCTATCTTTTTAGAAAGGACTATTTATACGCATACTCCTAAAAATAGTCGTTGCAATTTCCAATGTAGCCGTTGAGAGAGAATAGCAAAGTGTTGAATTTAATGATGTCAGCTCTTACTACGTGCTTACTATATGTACTGCGTACATAGTACATGATCCCATCAGAGTGTTACACACAGTGTATTCTCTTTCGTGTGCATAGTACAGAGTCTAGTAGCCACTGCCTAAAATAACGTGATATTTGGTGGCTATTACGTGCACAACATGTCTTCCACGTACGTGTATCAAATCTCTTGTGCGCATAGCATGACCTTCTACGTGCATTGATGTTTATCCACTATTAGATATTTGATTGTTCACATGGCTGATGTCAGAGAATATTCAAATTCAAATCCCGAAGAGCGTCTCAGATTTTCCTGACAGCTCATCCTCGTCGACGTGCATAGTCTTTGTTCTACGTGTGTAGTGCAAAATCTTCTGACGTCTACGTGAATCTGTCAAATAATATATCATTTTTTTCAAATTCTGGCATTCTCTAATAGAAGCTGTCTTCATCTCAGATTCGATGTCACCCACATCTAAGTGCGTAGAGTTTTCTACCACGTACATAGCATAGACCAACACAGATGTTATTGTTCTTCTTCAACGTGAACAGGTCAGTGTAGAATGTGACTCTTATTTGTCTCGTGAGCCTTCTTCAGTTTGTATCGCAACTCATCTATACACTTAGAACCTTCTTCCACGTGCGTAGTATGATACAACCTTAAAATCAGTGAGAGAAACATCTCTACAACATGTTATTCGAGTCCAATGCGCACAACATATATCTGAACCATTTTTTTCTTAGTACAACCATGTCTACGTGTACAACAAGAGTGCTACGCACATTGCATAGGTAACATGTACGTCATATGCTCTTCTATGCGCATAATGTCCATTTATGAAGAACTCAAAATTACTCTACTTGATTAACGTGCACAGATCATAGTGTTATGCGCTTAGATCATCCTTCAATGCGCTTAGAGGTTATGCTACGTGCA
Organism: Flueggea neowawraea; assembly: GCA_948243855.1. NCBI lineage: Eukaryota > Viridiplantae > Streptophyta > Magnoliopsida > Malpighiales > Phyllanthaceae > Flueggea > Flueggea neowawraea. The sequence goes on along the minus strand of CAODLS011342051.1, from coordinate 9,253 downwards.
AAGCTTAACTATTTCAAATGTTTTGTCTAAATCATCAAAACTTAGAAGGAATTCTCATGTTAACCAACACTTGGTTCAACAAGGGCTACGTGGCACACTCTGATTCGTTGGAGCAAGTCAAAAGCACCACTTAGAAGGCGACATGTGGCAGAGGCTGAAAGCTTAGTCAACTTTTACCAAGCAATGTGGACCACTGAACAATTGACACGTGTCACAAACATGGCCAATGAGAGATAGACATGTGTCCAACACGAGAAACAAAGTGATTTCAACATGTGTCAGCACCGTTATGCGACACGTGTTGCCACTCAAAAGGTTGACACATGGTGATGTTTGACGTCGACACATGGCGTAACTTAATGGCCACGAGTGGCAGGAGTATTTTGTGTGCACGTGATGGCACGCTTGGTGGCACATGATGCTCATGACACGTGTTTCGACCACCAATTTTTTTATTTTTTTGGAAAAATTAATATTTGGATTTTTCCAAAATTTTTTCCATATTTTCACAAATTTTTGAGTTCCAAAACTAGTTTTTCCTAATTTTTTAGTATTAAAAATTATGAAAAATGTGTTTTTTGCCAAGAATTATTTTAGAAATTAGTTTTCAAAATAATTGAATTTTGAAAAGTGCAAGTATGGTTCTCATTTAAATAATTTGGATGTGATTCCAATTATTTGGGTAATACGTGAGTATGTGTAATACCAACTTCATTTGTAATTAGTTACAAATATTACGAATGAGGTAAAATTATATTGCATCAAATAGAGTGTAAATCAAGGAAGAATTTGCACAACTCTCAAAGTAAGTAATTTTGGAACGGTGGTGGTCGTAATGGGAAGAAAATAATCATGCATTAGGAGCATGAAGGTGATGAAGGTTTTATTACTTCATAAAAGATTATGAATTCTCATCATCAGTATTGGCTAAGTTATTGGTCCATACTAGAATTTCATGAAAACATGATCCCCTAAGTGTTGCGTAATGATACTTAGAGATTCTAAAAAATGAGAGCAATTAAAATCGGTATGTCCAAAATTACACCATGATCGCAAGAGAGATCGTGAGAAGTGGGAGCATCTACTTTACGATCGTATGATTAATAGAATTCTCAAAAAGTTGGCATGTCCACTTATGTATTCTATTCTAACACATTGGAAAAGGTCCATTATGTATCCATTTTGTAGACATAGGTTAAATACTATATTGGTGTAGTATTATTTTCGGGGATTGTTATTGGCGGGACTGCGTTTAGAATGGTATTTTCTAAATGCAATGAAGATGTTTGATGAAATGTGTGAAAGAGGTATTGGTTTTACTACTATTGGGTTTGGTGTGTTCATTTGGAGGGTTTGTAGAAATCTTAAATTGGTAAAGATTTTGAATTTGTTGTATTTGTTTTAAAAGAGTTGTTATATGATTAATGGTCAGTAGTTGCGGTTTTGATTATTCATGGACTTTGCAAGAGTTTAAGGATTGGTGAGGCTTCTTGGATGTTGAATGAGATGAGGTTTAGGTAGTTTTAAGCTAGATTTGATGATGCTTTGTAAATTGAGTCTGTTTGAATCCTTGTTTGTTTTATGGCTTCAAATCTTGCAATTTAAGTCTCTGTTTTCAATTCATTTCAATTGGGTTCTTTGATTTATTCAAACACAAACCCAATTAAATCATGAAACATCTGAAGATCCATTTTTTCATGAAACGAGAGAGAGAAGGAAATGAGAGAGAGAAGGAGAGAGGAAGATGAGAGATGCAATGGTGGTTAGAGGGACGGTGATGAAAGGTAGGTGAGAGAGTGGTTGTAATCCCAATATGACAATCCAAGAGGGGGTGAAATAGATTTCTTGCTAAAAACTAAATCTTTTTTAAAACTTTTTATAATCTTTTATAAAACAAAAGCAATAGTTCAATCCAACACACACCACTATAAATCAAATGAAATGCAAAGCAAGTAAGAAGAGAGAGTAAGGGAAGAGATTACAAATCCGATTTATAGTGGTTCAATCCTCCTTGACCTACATCCACTCCTCTAGCTTACTAGAGAATTTGAAATCCACTAAGACTCTTCCTCACTTTCTGGTGGAGGAAAACCTTTACACACTTGTTTTTACAGGATCAACAAGAAACCTTTACACCTTATTTTTGCAGGTTCAACAAGAAAATCAACACTTGTTTTTTTCTCAAGCCTCTAACAAGCAAACCTAAACTATCCTCAAGATTTAACACCAAAGCTTGATTTACAAATGATTTCCCAGATTAAAAAGAGTAATCTTACACCAACTCAGAAAGCAAATATCAAGTTAAAAGATTGGTTGGAGTGTAAGAGCTTTAGAAACCTTAGAGAGAGAAAGTCAAGAATTTGAATAGAAACGCTTAGGCACACTCTTAAAAAGTTCTCGATTTACCTCTGAAGTGAGGACCTCTATTTATACGCGGTCTTCAAAATGTAGTTGTTGCAGGTCTTGAATTTTCTACTTAGACATGAAAGAGAAACTCTTATTTAATGACATCAGCAGGTATAATGTGCATAGTATCATATGCAACGTGTGTTGTAGATGTCCCATTGAGATACTACGTGACATGTTTCTCTTCTACATGTCTTGTATCCAACTCAAACGTGACTGCCTTAAATGTCAGTTACTATAATGTGACTTGCACTGCTTGCAACATGTCATGTATTCCACTCAGATGCCACTGCCTCCAATTTCACTTTATGTAACTTGACTTACACATCTTGCAACGTGTCTTGACCATCCTTCAGCGTGCGTTGAGACTAGCAACTTCAGGCTTCAACGCGCGTTGATGAACTTCAAAGATTACACCTTTGATTCTTCACGTGACACTGTACCAGGTGTCAGAGAATATTCAAATTTGAATCCTGAGGCACTGATTTGTCAGAACCTGACATCATGCCCATCTACATGACTTGCACTCCCTTCAACGTGCGTAGACGTGTTTCTTCAAAGGTGTCTCCTTTACTCATCAACATGACTTGCAAAAAGTTGAAATGTGGGTGAGGCCTTGCAACTCCACTTCAGGTCTGATGCACATTCTATCAACGTGACTTGTATGTTACACAACGTGACTTGTGTGTGTGTCCAGTCAGTCCAGAGAGTTCATTTTCTACATAATGTGACTTGCATACCTCACAACGTGACTTGTATGCTTGTGCAATTGATCCAGTGAGTTCAGTATTTTCATAACGTGACTTGGACCATATGCAACGCGCCTTGTATGATTCGGGGTCATTTTGCTTCCTAAGTGATCCTCGTTAACGTGACTTGCATCTAACACTACGTGACTTGTGATGTTTCTGGAAACCTTGAATATGATCATCTTGACTTGCAACGGGTAAAAATGCCTTGATCATACTGCTACGTGCTTAGCTTCAACTGCAACGGGCATTGCTTAACTTTTTCACATGTTTTGTTTAAGTCATCAAAAATGAGAGTCAACATTCTTCCCCTTTTTGATGATGACAAAACATGGAAAGAGTTTATACTCCCCTTCAATTCATGCACCTGTTTAAAGTTTAAGTTAACTACAAATATACGAATTTTGATCAAGGGTTTTAGCCTTGTAACGTTGGTTAGTTCAATTTACAAGCACATGTTTTCTAAGTTCAATATCAAACTCTTAGTCATACTTCTCCCCATTTTTGTCAATATTCAAAAAGGAAGTAAAATGTAATAGAAATAAAGAGACAAAATGGCAAGAAATTGACATTCATTAAGTATCACAAATCATTTCAACTAGAAACAAAAGATAGCAAATTAAACAAAATATCAGTTTATAAACATGATGCATATGAAATACATGACAAAAAAAGTATATCTATTGGCCTATGAAGATCACTATTGTGGTTGGAAAGGAACAATCTTCCAATGGCCCTGTCACTGAGATCCACAGTCTCGGATACTTCTAGCTCTTCCTCTAAATCATCAAGTTGCACAACCTCAGGAAGATGAGGGCGGCCATAAACTAGAGCATCAGCGGAAATCTAAAGAGCATCGTCTTCCATTTCAACTATGAGTGGTTCTGGAATACCACTGACAAAAGATTTTGAAGAGGATTCTTCTGCATCAACCTCATCCATGATCTCATTGTATCGCATAAGAACTTTCCTTTCCATCTCGAGGGTCATTTCTTCCTCCTTTTCTTTCGTTGTTTTCTCTTTTGGTGGAATAGGAGAACTAGAAGAAGCAACCTTCAAATTTGCCAGAAGCTCGTTATTTGCTTGAAGTAGGTTGATAACAGTATCGAAATTGGCTCGAGTCCCCGCTTGAAATGCCTCTGAACTAGCCTTCAACTCATGTAACTCTTGCTTCAAGCTAGCAATCTCATTTGAGCGAGCATCAACTAGTTCTTCTTGTTGAGAACTCTCTCCCACTTCGGGTTCTCTCCTCATTGATGGCATTTTCCTTTTGTCATCTCTTGCTTTCCGGATCGTCACACGATCTTCAGGACTCGGTTTCATCACCTCATCTTTTGGATTCACCATCACATCATCTTCTTTCAAATAGAGGTGAAACACAAAACCTCTTTCAACTGTTTCATAAAGCCTCGTGAATCAATCCAAATCTTCCTAGATTCGATGACTTGTTTCGACTCAAAACCATTCAACTTCACCTTAAAGTATTTGAATTCTTGTCAAATGGCTTCCATATGGCATGTTATATTCACTCTATCGACCCTTCAAAGAAAATGTTGGAAGGTTTAAATTCTTGATCTTCTCAAGAATCCAGTCGATGACCACCCATGCGAAGTTCACTTGTTCCCCTTTCATCAAGAGATACATCGAAATCTCTTCTTGCATTGTGATCGATGACTGAGTATGAGATTTCGATTGTAAAACCTTTGTGAATGCAATGTGAACTAGTTTCCATCTTGTACCAAAATCATTTTGGTCTAGATTCTTCACGCCTTTTTCAATTTGAACCATACCGTGGTTGTCAAACATGAACTTGCGGCTTGTGTCCGTATCCACTACTATCGTGTTCCCCTCCATATCTACATACTCTTTCAGTCGTTTCTCTTTCTTCACCCTCATGCCAACTAAAGGCAGATTAAACAGTTTGTTTAAGAGCCTTTCATCAATCACAATGTCAACTATATTGACACGGCTCTTCACTTCAATGGTTTGATACCAAAGGATATCATCCTCATCCTCATTAAGCCATCTCTCTGCATTAGCATAAAACTCCCTAATAAGGTCTGGATAAAATTCTGAGGCTTCAACACAAAAATCCCTCAACCCGAACCTTTCGAAATCATTCTCCAAATCTAGACCTCCTTCTCTCAAGGAACGGAAGTCAAACACCTTTGAATCCGAGAAACTAACCTCCTTCAAGCTATTTTACAACTTAAAAGCACTTTCATCCACAAATCTACCAACATTCTTAGGCACGTCCTCCCCTAATATCTATTCTTAGATGGAGAGGACACAAGAATACCTGATTTTGTGAAGACTTGCTTTTCTCGAGAGCTTCGAGGTCGCTTCACGTCTTTAGAACCTTCCCCTTTCACTAGTTTCTTCATTGCTTCATTGAATTTCTTCTGTGCTTTCTTTGGAGCCATGGAACGTGAGTGATACAGACTGGAATGTACATTAGGGTTTGGTGTTTGGTGAGAAATGAGAGATTTCGATATGTATTTAGGTGTTTGAGGATGGTTTTGATGGACATAAGTGATTTGGGTAAGTGGGTAAAGTTCGAAACTTGAGAGAAATGAGGAGCAGCTTCAAGATTTTGAGTGAAAGGGAAATTGAAATTTTGGCTTTAAATTGGGGGAAAAAGTGGTCTAAGCGACTTGTATGGTATACTACGTACGTTATATGAGGTATGTGAAGACTAATGTACTTAGCATGTCACACAACGTGCTTTGACGAGAAAGAGGTATCTCAACTCAACGTTTATAGCAAAATGATCCAAGCATACAACGTATGTTGTAGATTATACAATGTGACTTATACCATCATTTAGTCACGTAAGAGAATCCAATAGGCATCTACGTATCTTATATATGATACAACATGCCTTAGAGTTGTCACATAAGTCTCATTATGAGTCAGTAGTGTTGCATCTTGTACAACGTATCTTATACAAGCCTCTATGTCTGTAGAGCAAAATTCTTTGAATCCAGTGGCACTGTATCTAAATGTGCCTTATACGTCATGCAACGTGCATAGGGCCATCATCCCTGATACTCATCATTCTGCTTGAATTCGACAATGTGCCATATATCTCATGCAATGCAAGTAGGGCCATCATCCTTGATACTCATCATTCTGCTCGACTTCGAAAACGTTCGTTGCACCTTCTACAATCCACACAATACGCACCCTGAAAAATTTCCATCTTTCATCCTCAATGATAAATGCGCATTCCACATGCTACCACGTGTGTTACATACCACCCAATAGACCCCAGTAGACAACGATGATGATCAACGTACATTAAGCCAGTTACAACGTACGTTGCTTCCAAAATTGATAATTCCAGTGATAAACCACACAACTATAATGTGCACAGTACCATGTACAACTCACGTAGTATGACCCTAGATACCAACATGAAACGAACTTGATCCTTTCAACCTCAGTGATTTCATTTGGCACATTGATCACTTTGATATATATGTATGAATGAATGTAAATGATCATAAATTATGCACAGATACCAATAAAAATTCATTCAAGTCACACATTCCAATACATCTATGAATTGAAACAAAATTCTTTTCATCAAGGGGTTTTGTGAAAATGTCAGCGAGCTGATCTGTTTTTCTAATAAATTCAAGTTCTATCTCCCTTAAGAACATGATCACATATAAAATGATGTTTTATATCAATGTGTTTTGTTCTAGAGTGTTGAATTGGGTTTTTAGAAATGCTAATTGCACTAGTATTATCACACTTAATTGGAACCTTTGAAAACACAATTCCAAAGTCCAAAAGTTGTTGTCTGATCCACAAAATTTGAGCTACACAACTGCCAGCTGCTACATATTCAGATTTAGTAGTGAATAGTGCAACACAATTTTGCTTCTTTGATAACCAAGACACTAGTGAACTACCTAAGAATTGACAAGTACCCGAAGTAATTTTCCTATCTAAATGGTTTCATGCATGATCAGTGTCACTATAACCAATTAAATCAAAGCAATCATTGTTAGGATACCACAAATCCACATTCTTGGTATTAATCAAATATCTAAAAATTCTTTTGACAACACTCAAGTGAGATTCTTTTGGACAAGATTGAAAACATGCACAAAGACAAACACTAAACATGACATCTGGTTTACTTGCAGTAAGATAAAAGAGAGATACAATCATACCTCTATAAAACTTTTCATCTACTCCCTTGCATTGTTCATCTCTAGTGAGTTTGGTTGTGGTGCTCATAGGAGTTGGGATAGCTTTTGCATTTTTCATTCCATACTTCTTCAACAAATCAGTGACATACTTGCTCTGATTTATGAAGATTCCATCCCTCATTTTCTTGGTTTGAAGTCCAAGGAAGTAATTTAACTCCCCATAATACTCATTTCAAACTCCTTTTGCATTAGCGTAGAAAACTCAACACACAAAGATTTGTTAGTAACACAAAATATATTGACATCAACATAAATTTGCACTAACAATAAATCATTACCTCTTGATTTAAAAAATAAAGTGTTATCAACTTTACCTATTTGGAAACCATTGCCTAGAAGATATAAACTAAGCCTCTCATACCAAGTTCTAGGTGCTTGCTTTAGTCCATAGAGAGCTTTCTTCAATTTGTAGACATGGTTTGGATAGTGTGGATCTTCAAATCCAGGGGGTTGTTTCACATATACTTCTTCCTTGAAGTATCCATTCAAGAAAGCTCTCTTTACGTCCATTTGAAACAACTTGAACTCCTTATAGCAAGCATAGGCACACAAGATTCTTGTAGCTTCCAATCGTGCCACCGATGCAAAGGATTCTTCAAAGTCAATTCCCTCTTATTGATTGTATCCTTGAGCAACAAGTCTTGACTTATTTTTCACCACATTTCCTTGCTTATATTCTTTGTTTCTATGAATCCATTTTGTACTAATCACATTATTGTCCATAGGTTTAGGAACCAACTCCCATACTTCATTTCTTTTGAATTTGTTCAACTCTTCTTCCATTGAGGATGTCCAATATTAATCTTCAAGTGCTTCATTAATGTTCTTAGGATGATTTAGGAAATGAATGCAAAATTTGCAACGTGCTTGAGAGTTGATCTTATGATTACTTATTTTGTAGTATCACCAATAATAAGCTCTTTGGGGGTGATCTTTAGCATATCTCCACTCTTTTGGCAGTTTTTTTCATTGGTAATCCTTTTGATCATCTTTGCCTTGCTTTGTTAAATCAATTTTGTCATTCAAAGTTAGATTCTCAAATTTGCTTCCAACACCTATATCATCATCATCAACAAGTCTAGAAGAAAATTTGTTAGCTTCATAAAAAATGACATGAATTGATTCTTCAACTTTCTCAAGTCTTTTATTAAAGACCATATATACCTTGCTAATAGATGAATATCCAAAGAAGATACCCTCATCAAATTTAGCATCAAACTTTCCTATGGCTTTCTTTCCATTGTTGTGGACAAAACATTTGCAATCAAAGGTATGAAAATATGAAATATTAGGCAGTCTACCCTTCCACAACTCATAAGGTGTCTTTTTGAGTATGGATCGAATATACGCCTTATTTACTATATAGCATGCGGTGTTAACTGCTTCAGCCAAAAAACACTTAGGGAGGTTGTTCTCATTAAGCATAGTCCCAACCATTTCTTGTAAGGTTATATTCTTCCTTTCAACAACACTATTTTGTTGAGGGGTCCTTGGAGCAGAAAAATTATGAAAAATACCATGCTCTTCACAATAGGCCTCAAATGGCTCACATGTAAACTCTCCTCCTCTATCACTCCTAATGCAAGTAATAGAATACCCTTTTTCATTTTGAACTTTCTTGCTATATGTTATGAATGCATGAAAAGCTTCATTTTTATGTGCAAGGAAAAGAACCATGTATATCTTGAGAAATCATCTACAATCACAAAACAATATTGCTTCCCACCAAGACTTTTAGTACTAGTTGGACCAAATAAATCCATCTGCAACAATTTTAAAGGTCTTGTGGTTAAAATCACATTTTTACTATGAAAAGATGATTTTGAATGTTTTTCTTTAACACATGCATCACATACCAAGTCTTTTTGAAATGCA